>CAJQUW010013914.1:0-15679 GCA_907163375.1 Prostheceraeus crozeri | reverse complement strand
GCAAAGACCGCCGCCCAAGAACAACCACGACGGTCGACCCAGAACCACACCAACCCAACTCGCGCTCCAGAGGGGGGGTGCTGTGCGCAGTTGGAAGGATTCCTTACTACTGTTATGCAACGCAACTTGCGACTTGCCGATTTACCAGGGAATTTGAACTCTGTTGAAGATCGTCTATCCTCAGGTAGGTAAAGCGACAATCGTATCTCGTCTTCTGTGATGACGTTGCTTAAAAAAGCACCACCCACAGCCCGATAAAGTTTCAGCAATTGGTTTCAGCATTGAAGATGATGTTCACGCATTTCGGCTGTCAAAAAGTACGGAACGAATCTTGAGCAGCTTTCTAATGCACATTTTCGAACGCATGTTCACGGCACTGCCAAAAGAAACGTTTAAGTGTTCTGCCAACTCTTCCTTGCTGATTCTGCGATTATCAAGGTTTTGTGCAATTTCTCTCGATGATTATCATCAAGTTCAATTGGCCTCCCGGTCGACTTGCGATCAATGACATCCGTTCGTCCATTCTGAAATTCTCTTATCCAATTGTAAACTCTCACTCGACATGGTGAAGCAACATTACTCCGAAGCAACAATAATCGAATTGCAGTTCGATATTCAACAGATGGTATCATGTCTTGAATAGAAATGAATCATGAAAATGAATGACTTTTGTATCCGTTCGTGGAATGCCACTGACTATAGTCAGTAAACACTCTTCATTGTTGTCTGTGTTGCATACACGCTAGCTCTACAGAATATGACATGGATCTAAAAAGAGTCAGTGTAGATTATTCCATGGTCAGCAATGTTAATATTATCATGGTTCATCAAGATAATCTGTAATATGATTTCTCATTATTCGTTATACTGTAAATTCTCAAAATACAACTGTACTTAATAAAAAAATAAAAAAATAGATGAAAATTCGATATATTAACAGTGATATAATTTACTGCAAACGTGAAAGTTGATGAAAGTTGACATTGCTACACTTCAGACCTATATGCCTATAAGTTTCAGTGGGCGAAGAAACAAGTCCGTAGCATTACGCCTTGTGGTCGAGTCTATATCATTTTTGATCTAACCACGTATATTGACGACAACTTTGCACAAAAGATACAACGATATTGTAATGTAACCACAGAATTAGATTGTTTAATCGTATCACTTTGGTAGAAGTGCAAACTGATTCAAACAGATGGCACATGCAGGAACTTAATAAATGGGCAAAAAGAAATTTTTAATACCTTACAGAGATGGGAAAAATAGTCGTGCATCGCTTGCGAATTGTTCTGAATTCCTTCAAAATGCTCCGATCGCTACGACTCCTTCAGATTCGAAGAATTCAGATCATTGCGCAAAAGTTTTCTCGATAATGTTGGGCCCTCCGATCATTTTAAAAAAAGTTAGCAGGCGCATGAAAAAACGTTCACAGACTTCTCTGTAGAACTTGACATCGTCTGTCTCTTTGCTGTGTGATACGGCTGATAACAGTCACTGAAACTTCGCACAATTTAGCGTGTTTAATGTTGAACTGGCTGCTCATTGATCGATTGCTATCATAGAAATAAATTGTTTATCTGAAGTTGGCTGGAATGGAAACTGACTCAAGGTCGCGGCACATCCGGGGGAACTAAGTTGGGGCATGAAGAACCAATTAAAACCTTCGATTTACTCATGTGACTGATTCTAACCCAATGATACAGACGTTGGCAGGTGCATCTAAGTGAAAATGCGTGCGATCTATGTGCCGTTTTTGTGCATTGCATGAAGCTTAATTGCCATTCTAGAGGTTTTATTGTTGTCAATTTCTATGATTGCTATGATATTATGTTAGCAGATTGTGCCATTTCATTTACGTTACATGTTCCAATGTTTCCCTTCTAGTCAAACGGAAGAAGAGACGACCTGTCTAATTCTGTGAATGTAGCGGCGAAATGCTGAAACACATAATTGGGACGTTCAACTTAACAAACCCCGGTATTAAGTTTACTATAATGGAAGCAAATAACCCAATCAATGGTTGCTTTTCTGGATGTAAGAATTGGCCACTGTAAAATCATATATTCATGACACCAAAAAATCTTTCTAACACTGAAAAAGGACTTGTTTGTTCCATATTATGTGAAACAAAATATAATTAAAAATAGAAAGATTTCACAATATAGAGATGCGCTGTAATCATTCTGCAGAAAAGTAGGTAAAGAAAATACGTTTTCAAATATTCTATTGCAGAGCGGATGCAGCAAAAGCAATATTAGAAAGAACATTAAAACTAAACTCAAAACTAATGAATATTACAATACTAAGGTCAGTTTTAAAATGACCCTCTATTAGTGACAAGTGTAATGGGGAAATATATAAAACAATTAGAAAATACGATATACCGATAAAATTGATCAACGAATATGGCAAACGAACGAGTGCACGTTTTAACAAAAGAAGTTGTTCGATGTACTGCAAATGTGATGGCGATATTTGCGGGAGCGTAAATAAGTATAATTGCAGCGATAAATATGAGGTTTATAAAAATACACCTGCGATCTTTGAGGTGAGTATTATATGGGTAAGACATTTAAGACAGCAAAGGCATCTCGCACACAAGGGGTCCTTTGATAATCACTCTTTTATCAGCGCTTTGTATGATCATTTGCCGCGCAAACCCAGTATAGGCGGCATCGGAAATTTCCGGGTCGATTTCATTTATAGGCGTACGAACACTCGAGACACAACATTCAGTGAAGCAAAAGCAATCACACAGCTGACGCCTGCAATCAAGCAACACACTTCTTAATACAATCATGACTATTGAAGACCTTCACACAGCGGTTGCTGACAGTGCTACTATCGACCTCAGATGGCGAAGGACACCGAAGGCCCGTCACAGTTTAATTTAAGCAATAAACTTTATCACTTCGAGATCAAAATGTTCTCTCTCCCGGTAGTTCGGACAAAATGAACTGTCTAAATGCAAAAAGATCTTGTCTGCAAGAGTTTAATAAATATTATGCACGAGTTACTAAGATATGAATACTTCTGAAATATCCATAATCTGAAATGATAATTATCCATTGCCTAATTAACAATTACGAGTATACTTTATCAGTTGAATATTGTGACATTTCAGTATAACAATTTTCTTGCTCTATATATCGAAATATTACCTGCATAAGATACAGACATTCTAATCATCCAGCTTCAATTTTAACCTTTCAGTTAAATGCCTTTCGCAACATTTTCAACCGAAAGATAAACAATGGTGGAATGAAATACATGGTTGATAATCATCGTCCTGTTCAACCCCTTAATCCAAATGTTTCGATTAGCACAAGACGGATTGTCTCATATTCGGCATCATCAGTCACTTTTATATTCAATTGTTTTTTATTCAATCTGAATTTATCCGTCACAATGTTTCAATTTCTGAACAGATTTTGATTTGTTAATGTAATAACATAAACAGCATTTGAAATCATTCGTTCTTATTCTCGGACGCACACGTGCAACAAGAATAACCAATTTCTGAAAATTGTAGTGAAACGGACTCGTACATCAAGATATGTTTTCAAAAAGCACAACTTGCATCCAAACCAAATTAATGGTCTGTTTCTAGCAAACTATAATACCGAGTAGAACAGAGTGCATAAAATGCGATCCAAGCAGCAAATGCCACTAACGCAACAGTAATAGCCTATATCATACAATGTCAATAAAAGTGTTGACGACACGTGACAGCAGGTATAGGAAGAATTTGGCGATGGCGTAAAATTCTTTCGTTTGATTCTACTCAGCCACAAATTCAGAAGTTCCGGATTTTTGTATGGAAATTTGTGAAACCAAATGTTCGGATCATTATCTTTGCACTTCATGCAGAACGGAACACAACAGCTTTTCACCATCTTGTAGGAGAAATATCACAAAATGTCATCATACGAAAATGATGAGGATTTATTAAGAATTAGAGTAATCAACTTTAAGCATCTTAATCTGTCATAATCATGTTAACTTGTGTCAGCAATTATTAAACGCTTTCTTTATTGAAAAGCATAAATGTATCACACTTAAAGATCGATATATTCATATCTTATCTCCTCGCATTGAAGACTGTGAAGTAGGTAGATGTCTTTAAGTGATTAAGATTCGATGTAAAATCAAGTAAATAGGCGTTCGGGCATCTGATTTTACAAATTTATCAAAAATACACGTGCAGATAGTGATTATGACGAATGTGGACACGCGTTTTATGCAGTTGTAAAAGTGATGCATCGGCTACTTTATTGATGCGCAATATTTCATCCCGTTAATTAATTGAACGGATAGCACCCGTCTATAATTTCTCGATCTGACTCTTAATTTGCATGTGTGCGACCAGAATGTTTTCCCCCCTAGCCAAAATTCTCTCCACAGACAACAGGCTTCAGCGTTTCCCGCCAGTCGGCAATCTTCCCTATTCTAAATCACTGACAGGAAGCCAGAGTCTGTGAGCAAACAGTACTTTGCAAACGCTTCGACAAGGCGGCCTACTGTGATTCCAAGCACGCAGGTCACTCGGAGAATAGGTCGGCATGAAATCACAATTGTCCTCAAGTTGTGCTGAGGTTACTTCGCAAATGGGTACTTTGTGATGGAATATACGAAGCGGAGTTTGGCTGTACACTTCACACGCCCAGAGGCACTCGTTCAGGCTCGTGCAGGCTTTTATCATCATGATATCTGCCAATTATCATTCTCTTCCCTATCGCATCGATCAGCACTATTCCGCGGAGTAAAACAAGACACACGAGGAGATTTTCACCTCCTTGCTTTACCACTCATCACAAAGTTAATTCCCGTTACAAGCCTGGTGAGTATCACTGCATCCGAGACTGCATCCACAATCGCCTGCAGGATCAACGGTCCTAGAAGACATGGTGAAGTTTGGCATACATACCACACAAATGACAGTGCGGGTCCGTCCGGATTCCCCAACGTGTCAAATTAGCAAGGGTAGGGTACACAGCATAAGTCCATTGAACCTTCCGCTTCAGCTGCCAGTAGCCAATGTTCCATCAATTGTTCTATGAGATCTTGAGGTCCTTGACTTCCCAGTTGAGCCGTTGTCCTTGCAGCATTTGTTGTACTGCGAGAGTAAGTCTCTTCTCCTCTTCTAAGGTTCGTATTCTGTCACAGCTTTCTTCTTTGGTCACCTTCGCTTCTTTCTGATCAAAATCTGTGTCCCTTTGCCATAATCTACCTACTGCCATTTTTGAAGTGCACATCAAAAATTAAAGCATTAATGCAAATTATGGCTGTCAGGTTTTTAAAGAAATTAATGCTATTTTTCGTTTTTGAAATGTAGCCAAATGTTCTCTTTCATATATTTGTATTTTTGACTTAATGATGAAAAGTAATTGTAGACTACTTACATTTGTATTTTGGATCATGTGGACTTGCACAGGCACTTTTGTCTGCTGCTGAGACGTCAACTCGCTTTATCTGTTGCTTGACAACTACTTCTTGAAAATTATGACGCTTCGTCCTTCACGGATGCTGCCAAATGCGTGCAACCGATAAATAAAGTAAAAGCGGTCGTTGTTCGGATGAAAAAGGGGAGTTTTGATTATTTTTTCTTTCCTTCTCAGAAAGATGATCTCCCGTCACTTAGTCAACTGCATGAATAAAAGTAGTATGAAAGTAGATTTTATTTGCACAATTTTACTCGAAGCTTCTACCTGACATTAAATAGCCTAGAAACCAAGATGATACTTATGGGTTATCTCCTCCCACGTTTTCAAATTTGTCTAAAATCCGTAGAAATGAATCAAGCGTCACAAAACTTTGAGCACACATAAGTTAGGACATTCTCCACTCACTACCCAAAATTCGTGCAAATCGGACAAGTGCTTTTTGAATTAGACGCGATAACTTGAAGTGTAGCTATGCCTGCAACTTGATTTGACCTCAACGTCAGAGCAGAATGCACTTGAGGTGAACAAAGTCATTTTCCGACAACTTGTGAAGTGATTTTGACCAGACCACATCTCTGAGACTAACATTAATAACTTAAAAGAGGTGTGTCAAGGTAGTGGTCGTGGGAAGATTTCAAATAGCAGTGAATGAGACGAAGAGAGAGAGAGAGAGAGAAAAATGTAAACACGAGTAACAACAGCGCGTCGAACAGACGAAGTCAGATCAGACTGTTGACATCGCTACACTTCACGTTATCGTCTCTAATGCAAAAAGTACTTGTCTGATCTACATAAAATTTTGTATGTGGATAGAAAATATACTTAAGTACGTATACGTGAAGTTTGGTGATGATTGGTTCACATTTGCGGATTTTAGACAAATTTGAAAACGTGGAAGGGGAGATAACCCATAACGACCCCAAGATTCTAGTGGCCACTTCATTACTAGGGAAATTGATGAAAACCTTGAATAATTAGTTTAGCACGCGAATGAGATTCATTTCGTCTTAGGTGTTACGAAGCACCTTCATTTTGATTGTTTATTTCTTCTACAAATGAATATGAATCCTGGATAGTTTTGATGTTCAGACTTTGAAAAGATGCGATTTTGTATTTGAAATGTATTTGACTTTGTAATATTGTAAATGCAAGCGTAAATACTAATTTGGGTTACTGGCTTTTGTACTTTTATAGTTTCTATATAATTTATTCACATTAGTATCCGTATTTTATTAAAGAAGAGAATTTGTGTATACTTTTTGTACTTAACACTGACGAATGTAGGATTTAATGGTGCCTGATGGTTGTTTCGGTTGAATCCGTTTGCAATTCAATCGAGATTATTCCAACACTTTTATTGTTGTCCAACACCAAAACCTGCTGTCACCACTTCGAGTCTGATGCCTACTAATCTGGCGGTAAACGTCGAACTTTGAAGCCAGACGAAGTTCCAGCTATTTTTCCCGGATATCCGTCGTATATGCTGACACCAAAACAAATTAGGAGAAGATCGCAAACTATACCGGAAGACAATGCGGACCGACAATCATCCGGATCTTCAACTGACACAGCTCCTGAGTCCACCGAAGCAATCTTTCAGCTCCGTACAAAATCCACACAGACTCGATCCTGTAAATGTACTTCTCTCCGAAAGAAAATAAAGATCAAGAACCAGTCTCTCCGACGTGCTTTGAAACGGGTCACAAGTATGAAAGATATGCTGAGAAAATTTAAAGAAAAGGAACTTCTTGATTCTCAAAGCTTTGATATCCTCGAATCATCTTTCTCCAGATTATCCATGAAATTGTTCAAAACTTCGCGAAAAACAGTGAGCGTACTCCTACCGGACGACGTTACAGTGACGACATAGCAAAATTTGCTCTATCTCTACATTACTAATCACCGAGAGCTTATGAATTCGCTCGTCGTATTTTGTGCCTGCCCCATTCCTCAACCTTACGTCAATCGGCCTCGTCAATTGATTGCCAGCCTGGATTTCTAAATGAAGTTTTCAGCTACTTGGAAACTCGTGTATCGCATGATCGCACATTAAAAAAATGTGCTCTCATTTGCGATGAAATGGCCATCCGAAAAAGTATGGAGTGGGACCCCTCAACTTCTTCCTTTGTTGGTGGTGAAGATTATGGTGCTGGACCCCTCGCTAATACAACAGCATCAAGTGTTATGGTAATGATGCTGGTCTCCCTTCGAGGACGAATGAAAGTTCCGATCGCATACCATCTGACTTCCCAAATGAAGGCCGAAACCCTTTCTTCTGTAATCAAAGCTGCTGTTCTAAAGTCACACGAAATTGGAGTCGAGGTTAAAGCGGTGGTTGCAGATGGTGCTCAAACGAACTTAAAAGTGGCTAAGATTCTTGGTGAGAATCTTTGGTGAGGAATTCATCCTCGGGTTCAGATCAAGACAACCGGATTTACTGGATTATGGATGCTTGCCACATGCTAAAACTGGTCCGTAATTGTTTATATGATTACGAGGCTATTTCGAGGATCAATGAAAGCGGAAGAAAAGAAATCATATCCTGGCATTACATCCAAAAGCTACATGAACTGCAATTGAAAGACTCCCTAGTCCTTGAAAACCGACTTGGTGTGCCACATATGCATTTCAAGCGTTCTATTATGGAGGTCAAATTGGCTGCTCAGAACCTGAGCAACTCTGTCGCCGAAGCCATTGACTTTCTTCGAGATTATATGAAATTACCTGAATTTGCGGGAAGTGAGGCAACAACGAACTTCACTCGTGTCATTGATAGAACTCTTGACATTTTAAACTCACGTCACCCATTTTTCTAAAAACTGGAAAGCGCCTCTTATCAATTCAACTGCAGGACCATGGATCTCATTTTGTGACTCGACCATTGAATACATCAAATTCCTCTGTCTAACTGGTCGGAAAATAACTTTGACGAACCGCCGTACAGCGTTTGTGGGATTTATTGTTACCGTAACTTCTGTCCGAATGCTGTCTTGTGATCTTTTTCGTGACAAATCCTTTAGATTTTTTCTCACTTACAAAGTTTTGCAAGATGATATAGAACTACTTTTTAGTACAATTAGAGGTAGAGGTGGTTGGTCAAACAACCCCACTGCACAGCAATTCAAGTATGCTTTAAGAGCAATTTTGATCTCAAAGTTTGTAAAACCGTCTCCTCATGCAAATGTTTCCTTTTATGACGACAGTCAAATGTATGATAGCTGTATAGAATTCAGGAGATCTCGAGTACGATCTATTGAACCAATTTTTACAGATTCTGCTGAGCAAATTAACTTTATTTCTGACGAAACTTTTATCGCATCCCACGTATCACAGCTGCATGTAATAGACAGTGACTGGTGTGATAATGTCATTTTTTATATTGCTGGGTTTGTTGTGTCACGATTGCAGAAAACACTTGACTGCTATGAATGTCGCTCAACTTTAATTTTTGATCAAAACAACCCAGCTGACTTAGATGATTTTTTAACAGTTGATAGGCTTTTACGTCGCCGTCAAAGGGGAGGTCTGAAAACGCCACCGATGGGCGTTTTCAAAACAATCAAAGCGACCGATAATGTTTTGAGAACACTTCTTCCGGGATTTTCCTATGTGTCATGTGTACCATCACTTAAATTCATAAGTTTTCGAGTGGAGAATTTAGTGATTGCTAACGCTGCAATGACTTCATTTCCTAGGCTGCAGGAGAAGCATTTTTCTGAACATGAGTTTTTTTGTGAATCGGATCACATCACAAAATTGATCCGAAATATTTGTGCACAATATGTAAAGGTTCGAATGTTTGCTTTTTCAAAGCACTTTTACAAGCGGAGAATTTTAAATACGAAAGTTGCTTCGAGGCAGCAACATACGAAAACTATTCTTTTTCAAGGTCAATAATTGAAAGTTTTTATTTCGATAATTTTGACTTTTCAATATCTTTTGATGTTGATGAAAATTGCATGGAAATTAGAACAACGAAATTATGGCGTAGATCACAGGCCCCCTACCAGTGGCGTACCGAAGGGGGATGCAGGGGATGCATCCCCCCCGAAATTCGAAACTCTTAAGTGGTATGAAAAAGGGAGAAACTTAGGCATACTGAGCATGTGAAAATATCGAGTGTCGGCTTTCGTAAAAATTAATAAATCATCCTTTATTTTGAAATAAAAATGCTAAATTTCAGACCAATAATACTTGATTTAACACTTGAATATATACCTTATAAATTTCTATAAGTTTCTATCAAATTTGACTGTTGATTAAATTTCCTCTTTCATCCTTCACGATACACGGGTATGGGTATGAGGCAGGTGATGATGTCATCGACAAATATGTGAAAGTCGTTAATCCTATTCCCCTCCAAGTTCCTAGGTCGGACTTTAATGTATCTTTGTTGATATTTCTTGAAAGTGGGCGTAGAGTTCAGTATGCAGATGTAGTTTTGCTTTTATTGTTGGTAAATGAAATATTCAACACCTTTGTTTATCATGATAAAGAGGCGATTCAGCGAGTTATATTTTGAACGTAGTTTTACAGATTTTTGTATTGTTTGAGCGCAAGTGCATATGATATTTGATTTGGCTTGATTCAACAGGTAAATCACATGCAGCTAGATCGACTAGGTCTATTCATACAAGTTCTGAAATTTTTGAGGTCAGTATTTAAATATCATCCCCCCCGAACGAAAATCCTGGGTACGCGCTTGCCCCTACCATGAGAAGATGAAAATAAATTTGTATTTGAGATACGTCTATCATGAAAATATTTGTAATTCACTGCAGAATTTGGAATGTCTTGACTAAGAATAACTTCAAGATCAAATAAAGTAACTAACATCAATATCATAGTCATGTGTTCTAATATACAGTAATAATGTAATCTAATAATAATAATAATAATCTAATAATGTACTATGCAGTAAGTTACTAATTGCAATCTGAAATGTTTATGATACCAAGCTAGCTAAAATCTGACAGTTCAGGGTCTCTCAATGTTTTTGAATGTTGTTTTGTCAATCACAATTCGGCTTAGATAAGGAGTCAGCAAGCATTGCAACACAACACATGTGCAATGTTTTCCCCCCTAGCTCTTATCAGTCACGAGAGAAAGTGGCTTCTCCGCGAGATGAGGTGCTTCCTGTGTATCACCGACCCTCGCGCTTTGCCGCGCTTTTGCTCGGCGGTTATGTTATGTCCAAATCAGCCGTTCCCTGGGAAGAGAACGCTGAGAATGCACATGCGGAGAAGGCCATCAAATATGAAGAACTTGCCGAAGGGATTCAGAAGCAAGAGGGGGAGGGCTGAAAGGGAACATCCATAAATTGCTAATTATATTTTTCCAATAGGGAATGAAGGATAGGGTGTGGCTACTCGTGATCGAGAATGCAAATTAATCGTGCAATAGAAAAATTGCTACAAGATTTTCAGAAAAATAATAGCATGGTTTTTGAAATTTAAGAGCTGAAAATTCATAGCAGCCTGAGACATTCTCATTTAGTGGATGGAAGCAAGGCACATGCATGTAATTGGTGGATGGTTTTACTCAACCATTACCTCATGCATGAAATACTGCCTTCATTACTTTACCATTTCAATGAACTATACAACATCTTACAACGTCTACAGTCAAAATTGGTTTTGTGATGAAATAAAGGTTGGTATTCAAAATGAACAGTGCCATTGTATGCCACGTGCAAAGCAGTTATTGCATTAAAGAACTGACTCTAATTACGTTTTTCCATTGTGAGGAAACTTGTGAAAAAAGGATGGATCTTCGATGTATGCGAAAACAGATATCGAATGCTTTCGGCATCTAATCGGGAATATTCTATTGAAGATTATCATCTGAGTTGAGAACAATAACAAATTTCTTATCCTTGTTTCTGTTCGGTCTGCAGCAAGTGAACTAAAAATTTGTCTCCAAATGCATTCATGAATTAGAAATATAAAGCATAAAGGAGCATTGTCAGGGAATTTTTCAAATTCTCATGCTGTCCTAACTGAAGGCCAGGTTAACTTAACTACGATTCGATTTCGGGCAACGACATAAAGTCAATCTAGCTTCACACAGTGCAGTATCAACAGTAATTCCAGCACACTTTAGAATCTTCACTTGAAAGTCGTCAATCGAACGACAAGCACAATCATTCCGAACATGCACACTCAACGCACTAACTCATCACGATCAATAATACTGCTTTCAAGCACTTGGTATCTAGTCTTGAGAGTCCGGGATGTTTTACCGATGCAATTAGTTTTACATGCTTTGTAAATGAATTCATATACCATATTCTTAACATTACAATTAAAGTATAGCGGCAAATAATCACGGTATATACAATCTCGTATTTCATTACTCTCGTGTTTCAAAATAAGCAAAAACATGAAATCGGAATCGGGAGAGACGCTGCGCTTATCTCCCTACAAGGACTCTTCAGTGCGGCTCGGAATGGCCCAAAGTAGCCTAAAATATATGGTATGGCTGAGCAGGCTGAAGAACTGCACAACGGGCTGTTGTGTGTTTATCTATCCTGGCTGTTCGGTGCGGCTGATAATCATAAATATTATAGAGTGGCAATTCTAGATATTTTAAACTATACTGGGTCATTCCCAGCCGTACTGGCGAACCCTTGTAAGGCGAAACGCAGTGCCTAGGGCTGTCACAGAATTTTCGTGATAAAATTGATCAAGTTTGAGGAAGTTTCTCTATTAGATTTGACAATGTTTTGCAAACGTTATAAGTCTAATAGTTTGACTCAATTAATGCATAATTCAATTAATTTTTGATGCATCAAATTTGATGCATGTTTCAGGACTGATACAAGAAGCGGCAAAAAACAACACCCCTACAAGTACAGTGTATCTTCGATAAAATATGATTGATAAAGACCAAAAGAACCAAAACTGGGAAAGAAAAATATTAATGATATGCTGATACTACTTCATAGCACATGTGCATGATGTTATTGCAGTACTTCTATGATGGCAGACTTGCAATAGAATCTTGTAAATAAATTATGAAGACTTTTCATCTCTTGTTAGCGACTTTTTATGTGTTCTGATTCATTCTGTTGTTTTCCAGCACATTTACAAATAGAGTATCGCATTAATTAGTAGGGTAGTCGATATGAACAATCAGTGTCACTTGCTCTCAATTTTAATGGAAATTATCAAACTTTTAGTGCAAGCTAGATTAACTGTAAAGATCTAGTCACTGAATCTCAAAATATTCATAATCGCGCGATGTTTGATTAATCGTGTGCTGAGTCGCACAATTTGAAATCGCGCGAAAATGGAATCGCGCCTGCCACTAACTCAGTGTGCATGCATCTCTTTTGGCTTCTAAAGCGTCGATAAAGGGCCTGGACCCGAAAGGTCCTCACACAAAAAATTGTTTTTTTATACCTTACTTGACGACATAAAAGAAACTGGCCGACCCCTCCTCAGCTTGCGCTACATGGAATGGAGAGACGGACAATTTAGCGACTCGCGGTAGTGCTTTGGCGACTCGTATCCAAGGTGGATCGCTTAGACGACGTAGCAGATACCACCAGTGTGGTAGTCATGAATAATCGGCACCAAAAACTGATGGAAAGAGCGGAGGAAATAATAAACAAACACGCCACCTCAACCCGATCGTGACACGAACAGAAAGCCATGAGAACTTGGGACGAAGCTCTAAGACTGGCAGCGGAACGCTTCAAGACAGTGTTGGTGGGGAAACCCTCGGTTGGACGTTTGTCGGTCACTTTCAGAGAATCGAGACCACAAATGACTTGGTCATAGCACGGCTTAAGACATTAGGAAGTAAGACTTCGACGACACGTATTTTATAGCGAAAATTGTCCATTCTAAATTTTTCGCAAGACATCAAAACAACATCATAGTAAGTCGACGAGCACTGGAAAAGTGCAGATTATCACCAGTAATTGAACCAGCTGGTCTGGACCGTGGCGATGGGAAGCGGCCAGATGGTGACACTATTTTTACATTCTCCAGAGGCAAATGCTTGGTGTGGGACGCAACATGCAGAGATACCTTCTCCTCATCAGCACTGCATGCATCGGCCACCCAAGCCGGTGTAACAGTTTATTTTTACTCCCTGACAAAATTTACTCCCCAGTAAATTTTTCCTAGGAAATTTTTACTCCCCCGGTAAAATTTGCCTAGGAAATATTTACTCCCCCCTGACAAAATTTACTCCCCCAGTAAATTTGGCCTAGAATATTCTACTCCCTAGTAAATTTAGCCTATCCGATGCAGTTTGACTCGCTGATTCAAATCTGTCATTGTTATTCCCACAAAAAGCCCAGTTTTTGCTCAGTAAATGCGATTTTACTTTTTTGGAAGTCAGTTTGTGAAGTTAGCGGAACCATTTTTTGTTACTGACTACTGTTTTCTTCAATTCATGCTAGTCCCATCAATTTGAGGTTCCTAAGAACGAATCGGCAATCGGAATTGTGAAATTCTATCTCATATCAGAGATATCTACTGTAACTCTTTACTGGGGGAGTAAATTTTGTCAGGGGGGAGTAAAAATATCCTAGGAAAAATTTACTGGGGGAGTAAAAATTTCCTAGGCAAAATTTACTTGGGAGTAAAAATATCCTAGGAAAAATTAACTGGGGAGTAAATTTTGGCTGGAGTAAAAATTGACCGGCACACCGGTTCCGCAGCCTCATCAGCAGAGAGACGTAAGACACACAAGTATTCCTCTCTAGCTGATCGGTTCATCTTTCTACCAATCGCGGTGGAAACCTCAGGCTCGATGGGTTCATCGACGCTACATTTTCTCTGGAAGATCGGGAGTCACCTTACAGATGTAACCCACGATGCGAGAGAATCTGTATGGCTAATGCAGCGTGTGAGCCTTGATATCCACAGAGTCAATGCGGCCTGTGTTCTTGGGGCTGAGCAAAGGGCCTGACTTTTCTTATTTTGTAAGACCCTTTTTACTCTTTTTTTGTACCTTCGTATTTTTCTTGTTGTTACAAATACATAGTTCTTAGTAAGCAATGTACAAATCAGAGGCCGCGTTAGCGGCCGACGATCTGTTCATTACTTGCCGAGAAAAAAAGTAAGTTGACATCAAACGAAGTTGTATTCAATCTCAAGTTACACAAGATTCAAATATCAGCTCATGTCTGACAATCGTTACATTGCGCCTAGGTATCTACAAAAGGACACAATTTGTTATTGAATGATTTCGGGCATTGTCTATACTATTGGTTAGAATGAATTACTCTACAGTTTGCAAAATCATCGAAATGACAATAGAGGTATCAAAAAATTGCTATCACGCGCGACTTTACGATTGGTTTAGAGAAGACAAAAATGCTTTAAATATTCCAAAAGATTAAGATAAACACTTTCCTGCAGTGCGTGTCCTGGCGAGCACAACTATTTCATTTTCAGCAGAAACATGAATTCGCTTCTGTCTCTCACAACACTTTGCATAGTGCTTTCTGCAGGTATAAATAAACTAGATGCAGCAGGTGGAGGATTTGGTAAGTTGGCAAATGACCTCACTAAATCACTCAATGTAATGCACATAGGCCTAGTTCAATACCCAAAGTTCAAACACCCATTATCTCGAACTTTTAATAATTGTTGACTGTACATGCTTGCAAAGCAACTGTCACCCAAGATTTATATATGTGGGCAGTAATAACCTGACGCAGATTTTCAATCAGTTTATTCATAGATTTAAATATGATGTGTAAGATAATGCAAATACGACGTGTTGAGGTAGACGCATGTTTCACATAATAATGCAAAAAAGTATCCCCTGTAAATCATTTAATAGCTGTGTAACAACGTGTCGCAGGTCCTGCTGCGTCTTCAGGCAATATATCAAGTCAGATGGCAAACATCCACTATGATGTGTACTGTACAATTCAACATGGGCTTCAGCACTGGAACAAAAATGCAATGGAATAAAACTTTAAAATGTGACTGTTATTATAGCCAAGCCCTAAATACCTGTTGTATGCCTGTTGTTATTATGCTTTTGTCTGCTAACTGAACATCTGATTTACCCAAGTTGGTCATTGAGCTTTGAGACTGACAATTTACGATTGATAAGGGTCGGAATTCCATACTATCAGCACTTCAAACTAAATAAAGATTTGGCAAATTGTATAATAGAAAGAGGATCTCAGACTTGAACAATTAAAGGCGTTAGTGATGTAAAATTGACAGCAGCTTTTGAATTGGGTAATTACAAACGCTACT
>CAJQUW010013913.1:0-180350 GCA_907163375.1 Prostheceraeus crozeri | reverse complement strand
TCTGAGAAATGATTGTCGGTAAAGCAGCTTTCATTGTGTTTATTCCAGAAAGCTTTCGGTGTCTTAACCGCTAGAAGGAGAAATTATCCAATAATTAGAATTTTTATCTTAGAATTCTTGAGATATTCTTACAACCAATACACCTATCACTTTCGATTATGACTCTGAACCAATTTTTGATTCTCATTCCAGCATTGAAAAATTGGAAAATAGGTGTCAATGACTGCTACAAATAGACACAGTATATTAATCCATAGAGTAGTAGGCTATTTCACTTAAAACGATGCCACTTTCTCACTTAAAATTCTTTCCATGAAAATCCTGCAATTTGCTGTCAACAACTTCCACAACCAACTTGGCGATTAGTTTGACTATGACAGTGGTGGGCAACAAAGTTGGGAAAGGCAGCATTACATGCTTTATATTCTTCTGTTCCGTACTTTTAAGTGCACACATGGTCTGCTGTACCGTACGTTCATAGTGGTCGTATAACATAACAACATACATACAGCAGTATTGTACGCAACTAGATGTAATTTGTTTAATATTAAGGAATGATTATTTACTTTCTACAATTCATGCGAGTGCTGAAGAGCAAACAGGCGTTTAACAAAACGTGGAAGCTTTTCTTTTGTGTAATTAAACGGTAATTTGACTTTTTTTGTGGATGCGACTGACATTATTTCATTACGTAGAGAAGCATGCTTAGCAGGGCATCGAATACTATGTGGCTTAGCATAAACTCGCGCAGGTGATGACCATTTAGCGCTTGTGCGAGAAGATATTCATTATGAAAGGAGCATGGTTGGATAATTCGAATGTGGATTTTTGTTTTTTGTGCCATCATATTGCTCACTTAGTTGTGAATTAATGGTTTTGAAAATTCTAAAGAGGATCCACCCCTAGATGCACCTCACAAAGGTCGAAGTCGAAGTGAATCATTTTCACATCATTGATTCAAATAATGTCAGCGGGCCACTTGAGATATGAGAAGCGGTGGCGGGCCACCCAATATGTCCTGGTGGGCCACGCGTTGCCCACCACTGAACTATGAAATAATGTTTTAGATCGAATATGATCTACAAACCATAGATTTTTCCATGTGTCATCATTTTAGTGTACTATTATCCATTTCTATGTTCAAAGGCAAAACAACGTGTTTAGAAATGAAACAAATTAAAACGGACCTCGATATCTAAGTCATTTATTGTTATCCTAGTAGCAGGCAGCCGCCACCGGATAGTAGCCGAACATTGACTATCATAGTCATGTGATGAATGACGATATCTTATTAATCGTTAGTGGGAATCTTTGAAAAGTCGAGCTTCATACTCACTCATCGTTTTCTGAACATTCGACCAGTCACTGCCAAAGTCATCTTTATCAATGCAGTGCAATCTACAGTTGGCCGAACAACATCGTTTTTAAGAATAGAAAATTTAGGTAAAAATCAGTGGTCGATGATTTAGCATGTTTCACTTCATGCATGAATACCTCACAATATTAAGAAATCAACTGATTGATATCCAACTGTCCCCATGATATTACAAATGAATAATATAAGACTATTGTATCGGTACTGGTGCCCTGTTGCAGCATAAAACAAATATCCCACGTTGGAAGCATTTTAAAAGTAATATACTCCATAATACGGTGTTTTGATCTAGAAAATAAAACATCTTCCATTTAAGTTATGTAATTGAAAATACGTGAACGCTATTTTGCTTTTCAAAATATAAAAATTCTTTCACTAAAAAGTCACTCATTTCGTTATACGTTACTTTGCCTTTTAAAACATGAAAATTCTTTCACTGGAAAATCACTCATTTCATGCTTCATGCTTTTGCCGCGTAAAGTTTAAAGTGTTAAGAAATCTTTTTACGTTTTTCCGAAGCACGTATTTAAAACATTAAAAACATAAACTTCCGTCAAACGCAAAATCCGTTTCACGCATATTGTTTAAGTGCTATCCTATTCATGAAGATAATCGCTACTCATGGTTTTAGTAAAACAATTAACCAAATCTATTCTGTGGAATGTAATACTTCACATCATGACCATTCAATTGAACCCTTATAAAGCAAAACAACGTATTTCGGAATACGTTCTTCTGTATTTTAACGGTCGAAATCATGCTTTGATTGCATGCCTCCATTATATACTTACTTTTGGTCAAGCAGACATCTCAAAAGACATAGTCAGTCGATATCTACAGGAGACTTTTCGCACATGTGAAAGCTACATGTAGATGCTTCATTGATCTTCCCCTGCCCACCAAAATAAGTTAATCGCTGGCATTTAGAATAATTGCAATGAATTGATTGCAGCGTCAAATTTACTTGTAATCAATTCTTGATAGCCTCTGAGCCAGAGCATTCAAATAAACAACATCCGATGATGCTTTAACAGAAATGTATTTAGAAATAGGTCACAGCATAAAAAAGAATAACTAAAAAAACTGATGACAGCAACCATGGAGTAAGTATATTAGGTAGAGTAGCAACCATAGAGTAGGGATATTGTACATGTAGGTAAAGTGTCGACTCAAATAAGTATGTGTATACAGTGAAAATTTTCATATGAAAAGATTCAGTTTTTTGTGGAGATAACGATCCTATGGTCCAAAAAATCATTTGAGCACTTTTGAAAAAAGTCAAAATTTGCCAATTTAGAT
Source organism: Prostheceraeus crozeri (assembly GCA_907163375.1). Classification (NCBI taxonomy): domain Eukaryota; kingdom Metazoa; phylum Platyhelminthes; order Polycladida; family Euryleptidae; genus Prostheceraeus; species Prostheceraeus crozeri. The sequence goes on along the minus strand of CAJQUW010013913.1, from coordinate 177,676 downwards.
ACTACCGAGATGACTCTCCTATATAAGTAGTATGAAACAAGTTGGATATCAAAAGGTATAATAAGCATTGATAAAATATTGATAACAACCATCCTAACTAAGTAGAAATTAAGCTGATTATCAAGGAAATTTCATGCTCCGTATTATAGTGGAAGTCTTCATGAAAAAGTCGCGATACTATTCGTGCTTTCTTGGCTGAAATTTCAAGTTTTTAATTCAATTTTCACCGGCATGATTTTATGATTCACTAGATTCATTTATTTTCTGTTCATTTCTTTCATGTTCATTTCTGTTTCATTTCTTGAATCTGAATAATGATGTGGAACCATTTACATCTTTCAAAGTTGATTGAAATCATTGTCATTGATTATGTGATTTTGCTGTGCCAGTGGCAGGTTGCCTGTGATATGATCACGCTTAAGAAAGCACTCCTGAGCATGAAAGTAATAGGAACCCATCGCATTCGTAATTTAGCAAACATTAAATCTCCTATGCTGTCATGAGAATCTGTGAAATACCATAATTCCATCTGCATTACAATCATGATCACTCAATGCCGTTGTAATTTTTGCAAAACTGCAAAAATTTGCATCTCACATTTGGTGACAATACCACCTGTATCTCCTTTGAGTTCATTTAATAAAATCGAAAGTGTATACACATTGGGGATTTAATAAATGCGGAGTTACCACTCTACCTAATATACCTACTCTATGGTAGCAACTCAGTATTAATTAAATCACCAAAACAGTTTCGATTTTATTAGATGAACTCGAATTGAAACCCAGTACCGAATGTGAGGTAAGCAAATTTTCACATTTTGGAGAAATTTACACTCAATTGACTGATCATGACGGAAATACAGAAGGAATAATAGTATTTGACAAATCCTCCGTGTCATGTCAACCTTGGAGAAGCAATATGTTGTTAAATTAGCAATTCGATGGGCTACTATTAGTTTAAGACAGCCTTTAATAACAGTATTTTATAAAGCATGATCATATCACAAAACTCTGCCACTGAAAGAGCACAATCAAGGGCATCACAATCATTAATTTTAGAAGGTGTAAATGGGTCTGCATTGCTATCCAGATTCAAGAAGTGGAACATAAAGTAAGTTTGAATTCATTTTGATATCCAACAAGTTCCATACTACTTATATAGTGGCTTCACGTCGGTAGTGCATAAACACAGGAATAATTTGCAAAAACTTTGCTTCTTAAAAAGTGATCAAATATTTTTTAGACCGCAGGAACATAATCTCCGCAAAAAACTGAAATCTTTTCATACACAAATTTTCACTGCATGCCTATATTTTTTTGAGTCGATACTCCACCTACTATGTACTTACTCTATGACAAAAACCATATATTTTGCAAGCACAAATCAAGACAGGATTCGTGAAATTGCTGACGGGCTGACAGAAAGCTAAAGTGCAGGTCGTCGGTCATTTTTCAAAATGTTATATTCCGTATTCTGATTTTCGAAAGCTTTGATTAATTGAGGAAAGTTTTTAATGAAATTCTTTGATTGTTGCCTTTGAGCGATGTGTAATTTTCATTCAATGCAAAGGAGACGGTGAAGAGAATGCTCACACGACGCTGATCGTGGCTTCACGTGTTGAGGACGGAGGACTTATTATTTTCATTCAACTACCGAGTTGGGCAAATGAAGAAGATCCTCATCTGCCGAAGACGAGCAGAGTCTATTATTATGTCAGATTTGCACGTTGTGGATCTTTGAAAAAAATTGCAAACAAAAGAATCGTAGACACCATGGCAGAATTCAATTCCATAGTCAAAGCTTCCACTGACGAGCAGATGCCCATTGAGCAGTCAGAAGAGAATTTCGCTTTCGAGAAAGCGTGATTGCAATCTTGATCGCATTGAACCCATTGGATTTCGTGAGTAGGTTACAAATCCAATAAATGAAGAGTAGTTGCGACCAAGAATGCAAAAAATTCGTCTAATCATACACAGGTACCAAGAAATTCTAATTGCCATGGACTATGGTATTCATGATCTCTTCGTACCAGTGCATGCATACTGTATACGATTATTTTCCTTAAAATCTTACCCTGAAATATTTTAGATCCTTATGTATTCACGTTGCTCAATTTCGCTGTCGTATTCTTGATCTATTCCACGGTTAGTGAGGTTAGTGGGTTGGTTAGGTTTCTTTGCAATCGATGTCCAGACTAAACTTGTGTAAAACCGCATTGATGGTGCAAGCCATTCTCGTGCAAACTTAATACGAGTACAGCAAGAAAAAGATACCGTACAGAAGAAATATGAATCGGATGCTAGATTATGAGAATGTGAAAGAGGATTCCTGCGAAAGGATTAGCGAAAGGAAAATCTGCGGAAATTCCACTCACACAAAATGGATTGTGCAACCGAATGCTATGTGCTTTTCATCCTTTTAAATAATTATCCTTACTGCTCGACGGACGATAAATAACCCTCATCGTGCAATAACTATTATCGAAGAATTTAGCGCTACATGGCTGTTAAAATTTCTTATCGCACTGCGGTTGTATGCAGGCGTTTATTTCAGGACATAGAAATAGAACAATCGATATTTGCAAGTTAAGTATAGAGTTATTTTGATAAACAATGCTATGTTGACGCTAAGGCAGCGTTCACTTAAGGCTCTCTATAAAGGACCGATTGATAAGCCAGTGCATTGTTATTTTATGCCATTATTACAGCCATATTTTAAGCCATAGAAATCGAGTTATCATCAATGGCATTTATTCACCATTATTGTCCAAAATGTTCTTTCGTAAAACTCAGTTTAATTTACGTAGCGTCATTTCATGAAGGAATGCGCTAACTCAACGTTCTTTCGGTACCCTCCTATGTATGACATCGTGCTGAAACCGTGGAATCCGTCTCCGCCGTGCTGTCAATCAACAAGGTAGTTATCTAGACCTTCGGTCTCGACGAATCCTAGAGTGCATTAACTATCACCTATCCGCTTTACGGGCGCAGTGGCCTTGTGATAAAGTATTCGCCTTGCGTCCAGGAGACCGGTTTCGAACCTTTGTAGAGTCAGGCCTAAGGCACACTCTGCCTTCTGTCCTATCACTTAGCACAAAAAGAATGAAAGTGGGATGAATGAAACTCGACTATATGGAAGAAAAGTTCCGCGACTAATGTGCTAGAAAACAAGGTTTACATGTACTTCTTTATCAATCTGCTCATAAACTTTTAGGCCCCGTGACAATACAGGTCGTAGAATAACTTAATCATGCTATCATAAGTGGTATCACACTCTTGTGGTTGCGAGTGATGTATTATTTCAAATTCGCCTGAAACATAGGCACTAAATCTTGAAAAATGACCGACAAAAAGCAAAAATTGGAATCAAAAGTAAAAGTCAATGGACGGGTCGAAAAGTGTTGTTTAGAAGCGAAATGAGATAGCCATGTTGACTCTCTTCAGATCTATGGCAGCAGATCAATGTGAAACTTTTGATATGGCAACTTTTCATTTCAGCGTTGTCTACCATCAAAGAATAAGTATTTCAGGTTGAAATCCGACGAGCGTCATTCCTTTCTTCAATGTTTCTCAATTCCACTGCTTCAACGGTCACAAAACGGTCATTGTTTTTTGCACCTGAAAGAAATGATTTCAATTGAGTCAAATCATCTGTTTAGTTGAGTCAAATCTCATTGTTAATTCAGTCAATTTGTACTGCTATGAAGACAACAAAATAGTCAGTAGCCGCATCCATACCACGGGAGGGGAATGATTGAGGAGTTATCAAAAATGAATTGCAATTAATTGGTCGTTACGAATCGATTGCCGCTATCAAACAATTACAACTGATTGATTTGTGTTGTAGTGGAGAAGTATTTAGCTGACTGATTTGCGTGCAATGCTATCTCCTCTCAGCATCTTGGGAAAAACACTCCACCTTCAGCGAGTTTTTCAGTACTAAGCTTACTAAACATATCTTGTTCACAAACTGATCGTCTCACTTGGGCAAACTAATCGGAACTACTTGGTGCACGACGTATTTAGTACCTCTAGCAATACTTTATAATAACTTTTAAACTCCATTTTGTGATCTGTTGCAGGCGGGCATGATTCTTCATTCACTTGTTTCAGTAATGGGTCTACTTTAAGTCAACTGCGGTCTATATTGTGGTCTCCGTGGCACAGTGGTTAAGTGCTTTGCCTAGCAATCTTTCAGTCCAGAGATCTAGCCTCGAAAGTGTCATCGGGAGTCGTCAGGAAGGGCATCCGGACTAAAAGATCAGAACGCTCCAAATTAAAGTCTGACTATGTCAGCTCTATATCATGCTTCACGTAACCTCAAATTTGTATTGTCATGATCGTGGACCAAAATGTCAATATTGATGTCCGAATGTTGTACTTCGCACGTTTGAATGTGTTTAAACACGGAAAATGAAGGGTTTGTGGCATGTTCTTTGAGACGGGCGTGGAGAGGTCGTACGGTACGGCCAATATAAAATTTATCATATTTGTTACAGTGGATTTTGTAGATAATGCTTTGTCGTTTGCATAATTCTTTGTTTTTTATGTGGCAGTTAGCAAGACAGCACAGTTGTGTTGTACCTACTTCACTTCGTTTCAGTTGTTGACGAAGTGGTTTGTTACGTCTTGTAAGTCGAACATTAAGTTTGTGTTTTTGGAAAACGCGTTTTATCCGTGAGTCAGTATTATCTGAGATGTATGGGAAAGGGAAACATAGAACACTTTTATTCGCCAAATGATTGTTATTTCGCTTTAGTTTTGTTGATTTCTTGTGCTGTTGCATTTTTGTTTCCGAAGATTTTATAATTTGTTCGCTATATCTATTTACACGTAAAATATCGTTAAAGGCCTTCTTGTGCTTCATGCGTGTTGGTTCATCTGAACATCAATCAGAAATTCTCTTCATTTCATTAATTATGAAATTAATTTTAGTCTTAGTTGGCATGTGAGAATCAGAGTGTATAAAAATGTTCTTTTTAGCTGCTTTTTTGTAGAATTCAAATCGTGCTTCATTGGATGGAGATATTTTTACTGTAAAATCAAGAAGACTTAAAGATCTTTGATTTTTGGGATACCCAATTTCGAGTTTTATATCAGGATGTTGCGCATTCAGGGCTTGCAAAAAGTCTATAGTTTGTTCTTCACTAATCGTCAAAGCGAAGCAATCATCAACATACCGTTTGAATAAAGGTATGTTTTGAAGAGCATTGTCCTCTATTGTTTCAATAAAAATAAGTATCAATAATCCTTATACCGTAGAGAGTTGCCCATAGGCCTTTGATTTGTTGGTAGACGGTCTAATTCTAGTTTTTCGTATCTGAAGATGATTGCTGGGTGGTTGTCGAAAAGTTTTGTACATTAGAAAAATAATAATAATTAATATCTCTAAAAACCTGACTATTTCAAGCTCAACTATTATAAGACAGACTACTTTCACAGTTCAATAAATAGCAGGTTTGGAATTATCTTTCAGCGTAGGCCAACGTCAAGCATTCTGAAAAGTGCACAGTCTAAACAAATGTAAGTATTTCGCGAATGGCATTGCCAAAATCGTCTGAATATTGAGCTAGAACTCTTATCTACATCGGAGTGTGTAGCTCTGATGATGCTCAACTGTGCCAGTGAGCTTCCAGAGCATGGTTCTAAACATATTAAATTTTCTGTTATACGTACACAATGCCTTTCATTCATATCAGAGATTACCACATTTTATATTTCATAGAAATCTGACATCTGATTAAAATTACAAAGAAGAGACATAATCCGGCAGCCAGAACGAGTTTCTGCAAGGAACGAGGCAGAAAATTAGACTTTCACAGAATGGTATACACCTTTTGCCTACTACGAATCGGCACGTTTGCCGAGTTTTGGTGAGTTCCTCTTCTTGTCAGACAGGATCAAAGAAAATCACATGTAAATCCAATGGGACGCAGATTGCAGTTTTTGGCTAAAATGAGATTTTGTATGTTTTCTCTGATTAAACGAAAAGTACTAAGCCCAGAGTCATAATTTTAGACATGGAATGTCTTCAGGTCATTTCCTTTCATATCCATGCACCCTTGTCTATGAAGCTAAACACATTTAGATTTGGCGAGCCATTTAGATGTGACGTCGGCAAACACAAGCATTTTAAGCAACTATATCCACTTTCAACCACATTCTCACATACATTGCCAATCAGAACCATGATAATATCACATGCACATCATAGGAAATAACCTGAAGACAGTCCATGTCAAAAATTGTGACTCTAGACTTAAAACTCCAGCTGATAAGCAAAAACATAGAACATTTCATTTTAGCCAAAAATTGCAATCTGCATCCCATTGGATTAACATGTGTTTTTTTATCGTGTCTGACAAGAAGAGGAACTCACCAAGACTCGGCAGACGCGCCGATTCGTAGTAGGCAAAGGGCGCATATCATTCTGTGAAAGTCTAATTTTCGGCCTCGTTCCTTGCAGAAACTCGTTCTGGCTTTAACAAATGAGGAATTGAAATCAAAACGTATTGACAATGACTTACATTCATCATATGCCGGCGGCATCATCTCAATTGCTTCTTCTTCTTCGGTTGCTGTTGCTGGACGATTGGTTGCGCTTAAAGAAGGTTTGTCGTGAGGAGAATGGCCGTGTCTTGTCGAGAAACGCCGTTTTATACAGCGACATGGATAACAAATGATTTTCATGATTGCAGTGAGAATAGCACGGACAAACCCCCTGTACCTACAACAAACGTAAATCGCAATTCCAACCAAAAAAATATACCGAGAATTGTGGGCATAGTGTATCTGTCTTCGTCTGGCCTGAAAAGAGAAGATTCGTTATCTTCAAGCTGAAGATGTTGATGAATGGTTGAGCATTGAGGATCGATTGTAAACTTGTTCTCGCAACCGCATGAATATCAGGAAGATCTTTCAGCAAGTTCGCATTCTGTCGGGGCCAATCGAACCCGACTCTTAGAATATCAGAACTGAATGACATGTTCACTAATTGCATGAAAACTAACTAGTTGTTATGAATAGAACGGGCTGTGATCCATTCAAAGATAAGATATTGAGAGTTAGGATAATTTTGTTGCATAACTTAACTTGCCGTCATCACCAGGCTAAGGAAAAATATAAATAATTTGGATCTTTTCCGTTATACCCCCTCCACTAATGCATTTCCTTGAAATCAAAATATTAAGCCCCCTCCACTCAAAAAACACGAAACTTTAATCCAAATTATCTTTTATATACCTTACCTCTATGAAGGAGAACAGAAGGAGATGATGTCTCCCAAAATATGCTGAAAACAGTTTTCATTACTGGCTAACATTCGTCGACACCACATGAACTCGCATAAGTAACTGTCAATCATGCTGCGATGGGTGCCGCACTGTTTCTTGTTTCGCATTTTGGCCAATTGTTGAATTGTTGATAAAGTTTGAGAGGAATGACAGTGGAGGGGGCTTAATATTTGGAGGGGGTATAACGGAAAAGATCCAATAATTTTCCACCTAATTTTATGCAGCTAAACCAATGTATGTATTCAAGACATTTTCCATAAAATTTCTTTACCAGATGACAAAAATGGAGCGCCTTAATAGCAACATTTTGTCGATTCTACATATGCAGCTATTTCATTATGACTGCCTTTTTGAAAGTACAATGAAATCTGTGTGTAGAGTGCAATCAATCTATTCAATTATTCGTGTTACTTGTTTGCCATTGATTTACAAAGAGATAAAAATGCAGCAAAAAGCCGTCACATCCGATTATCAAGCATGCACATCGCAAACAAAAGATGATGTGTTCAAAAGCACGTTAGTTTGAGGAACCATTCTTCCTTTTTTGACAGCGGTTCAATAAAATTCTTTTGAACATGAAAATTGATTTTCAGGCGGATGATGTAGACTGATATCGAAACAGAAAGAGAATATTGACCTCTATTCTATTATTTAGCTCTAAATTATGTCATGAATAGACTCACCAATTATGGCAACTCTACAAAATAATGCACCAGTTTCTACATTCCTTTCATGAAGCTTAGCCGAGGGGACGATTTTTCAGTACTTAAATGAGGACACAATTTTTCTGAAATAAATGAAAACAATAAATGGGACCTGCGCACAATAACAGTAGTCGATCTGCAAGGATACTGTGGGAATAATATGAGGAATGTCGATGCCACGAGATGAATAGAAATGACGATAAGTGCGTGGAGGACTAGTTCTCATATGAGACGTCAACAATTGCCGAGAGAAGTGGATACAATTGTTATCTTCGTTGATTTAAGAAAATGCAAGAGCCGATTTGTCGATAACAAAAAGAAGTGACGAGTGACAATTTAGCACAGGGGGTGCTTGACGGTGACCTACAGCGCTGTGTAGATGTTGTTGTCAAGTCTGACTTTAATCATTCCGGATAGAGAGCGCGCTTTCGTCTCACGCCTTAACCTCCCGGCCACGGCTCGTCTTCTACATCGCATCGGGAAAGTAATTCGTTCAACTAGCTACAGAGCAGTTTATTCGCACACTACTGATTTCAGCTTGTATTAGTAAAGTTCTAATATATCAATTTTTGTCGAAGTAGCAAATTTTTTGCGACATTTCACAACACTTTTTATGGAGTGGTCGTGGCTAATGAAGCTTCCACAGAAATGATACATACTTCACATATTCGTCTTACGCGAGAGGTGAGAAGACTATTGCATCAGGGAAATTTCCATAACTATTCATTGGGAAAACTCAACTCCTGGCCTGTATCAGCCATCCGGTTAAAGGCATATTTCATCACCTTCTTCGTTATTTTCAATTTTGTTGAAGTAATTGCATGTTCACATGTAATCAATCAGAGAAGCGTATGGAATTATCTTCCTTATCACAAAAAAATTAAGGATCGCTCACAAAATAATTAAACTGTTAATTTTGATGTTCAACACTTTAATTGTACCAAATCTGATGAAATTTGAAAAATTGTTCATAAAGACGAACGTTGTTAGATCTTTTATTAATTTACTGATAATGCGCTTTATTAGTAAGGATGAAAAGAAATACAAACGATACAGAAGCGTCAGATATTGTGCCCTATCGCTAGCTGGCGCACATACTTGTGCGCGGACAATTGGTCTGGCACAACACAATCTTCATACAGAAGGTGAGGAAAAAATTTTCTATGGCCTTGTACCCGCCTTTGTGGTTGCGTCTGCTGCCACAGAAGAAGATGTTGGGCCGGCTGAGGACACGACTCCTCCGCGCGAATGAGATTTCCTGCGAATGATAGGCTCTCCTTGGGTAACCTCTCACTTGGTGGTAGTAATCTGGCTCGTCGGTATAAGTCTGCGTTTGACACACGTTGTGGCCAGTGCACGTCAAAAGAAGCCCTAAGCAGATGTGAGTATGCAGCATCCAATTCCATTGGATCTTTGGTAGACACTTATCAAGCGGTTGACTAATTCCAATTATAATTTCTATTTCATTCCGCCTTGGTGTTCACACATAAGAGATACATATTTTCTTAAAACGTTCAAGTAAAGTTTCCGCATTATTCGACCTCACTATTTCTTAACTGCTTCAATTGTTTGACATGTATTCAGGGTAGGGGTTTTAGTTCATTTTAGGAGAGAAAATGTGTGAGAACAAAGACTATCTTCATGAATTGAGCTAATAAAGTAGGTAATTCTCTTCATAATCAGCGTCATGCTGACATCATGACCTGATAATGTCACATCACGCACATCTGCAATCAGTACGTGAGCGACCGAATGTTAGAGAATTCGGTCCAAGGCGGAGGAAATTGTAGCGTATTTTCCCGTGTCAAAAGGGTCTGGTCATGACGTTGTTCGTTGTTTTCCATGCACGGTTTCGAAAATGAGTGTATTCAGCACTCAACTTGTCTTGGGACTGACGCGCATAAAATGATTACGGTATTGAAGCTGACTGAGCATAAAAATGAGCAAAATGGAGAACTGCCGCTGATGCTCAGTCTACTTGTGATCACAGCTGAGATCTGAATGCACATCTCTGGCGTTTTAGAGCAGACATTTTAAAGAAAAACACAGAAGACTCATGAATATTCAAGAGTCAGACACTCGGTAAAAAGCCCTAGGCACTACACAAAAGTAGTATCATTTAATTGATAGCGATGATCACATCAAAGTGAACCATGTGACACAAATTTCCAAAATAATTAGCCGCCTCGTGTTGTTGTTGTTTGACAACCTCAAGGATAAAATTTATGTTAACAAGTGCATTTAACCCCGCAAAATGGTCTCTCTAACCGAAGGCTAAGAGTCATTGCTTCCCTTAACTCCGACACCAAACTTTGAGCTTTGATTTAATATTACGGAATATCACTGAGCTCAAAGTAGGATCAAAGGTAAAAATGTCAATTTTCTATCAAAAATGCGACAGGATCAATGAGGTATCAAACATCATCACGATAAACATATACCTGGCATTTTTCACGACAACCGTGGCTCAAAAGTACAGAAAGTTCAATTGTTTCAACTCAAAAGTACGCATCGATAAATCATTAGGAATATTTGTTGCTGAAATTATCGGCCAGTTAAATTTAACTTCGAAGTTCGAACACACACATATGTTAAATTTTGAGCACTTTTTGATTCGAGTTCAAGTTCGAAAGAAATGTCCAACCCATCCTGACTTTTGATTAAGCGTTGCTTCATTAACAGCCGATAAGTGCCACGAAACTTTGCTTTCACTTTGCCACGAAACGTTGCTGGCACGGAAAAATCCTGTTTGAAATCGGATTGAAACAGCGAATGACTGGAAAAATTACATTCTTTGATAAAAAAGCAATAAACATTATACTACTGATTATAAATAAGTAACCCATACGTCGTGAATTATAGCGAAAGTTTCGACAGACCAAGAAAACTTCATGGATGCCACAGATAGCGATGAATAAACAGATCTCAGCGCACTCGGCAAAATTTTTAATTTTTTTACAATCAAGTGGCTCCGGAGAGCCAGAGTTAGACTCAGCGGCCTTGTTACAGATGAACTTCTTATTATCTCCTATTTGTCTGTAAATCGACTTACTCGCAAATCGGACAACGCAGTTCGTGTAGATAATAATCATACTGTAAAGTTGATAAGAGACTTACGAATCCCAGAACTTGCAACAATATTCCTTATTTTCGTCGCCGCAACAGTATTTCTCGGGTGCCTGAGGATTTGACTCTGGACAAATAAACCATCCATAGACTTCTTGACTTGCGTTCTCTTTTGGAAATCTGACTGTGTTCCGACATATCCGAAGGTCTGCAAAATAGAAATACATTTAACCGACTATTTCAATCTGCTCGAAGTTAAGTTCATTAAGTTGCATGACAGAGAGAATTTCCTTATCCTTGATCTCCATTTTATCCTTAAAATATGATTTGTAATAGATACATCGCTGCAATCATTCTTCAACATTATGCAGTAGGTCAGTGGTGGGCAACGCGTGGCCCGCGGACATTATTTGAATCGATGATGTGAAAAATAACTAACTCCGATTTCGATTTGGGAGGTACATCTAAGGGTGAGGGATCCGCTTTAGAATTTGAAAAACCATTAATTAACAGCTAAATGAGCAATATGATGACACGAAAATTCACATTCGAATTATCCAACCATGCTCCTTTCGTGATGTGCATCTTCTCATATAGGCGCAAAATGGTCATCACCTGTGCGAGTTACCATTTGTAGAGCCCATGAAGGGTTTTAAAAGCTGCATATGTTTGGGTGACATATACACACGTATGTACATGTAGCATGATGAACAATTGTAGCAAAATCAATTTTATCTTGTGCGACTTTCATTTTTCATAGTTGCACTGCACTTACAGACCGTTGTCTTTTGATGAAATAAGGTAATGTCGGTCAAATCACCAAAATATCAAATTGCCGTTTAATTGCGCAAAAGAAAAGCTTCCATGATTTGTTATAGGCATATTCGTCCTTCAATGCTCACATGAATGGTGGAAAGTGAATCGTGATTCAAATTAGTTGCGTACAATACTACTATATACATCTACATGTAAAATTTTGCTATGTAATGCGACCACTGTCTATGCACGTACGGTACAGCAAGCCATATGTGCACTTAAAAGCACGGAATAAAATAATATTAAGCCTATACTACTGCCTTCTAAAATTGATGACCCGCTATCCCAACTTGGTTGCCTACCACTGCTGTAGGTGAATTACGCAAATCTAGCGCTGAAAGTGACATCGACCAAAAGAAAGCGACCTCCAAAATCTTACATGAACTTTACCTGAGCTACCTTCTGGTCTAAAAAGAGCTTGTCTGGAAGCCCCTTCTGCATGAAATTCTAATGTTTCTATGATTCATTCGCTCCCAAGATTGGCCCATGCTCGCTCCAATGGCGGCATCAGCTTTTGCCAACTCGGTCACCTTGCAGCTGAATTTTGAATTCCGATTGTTTTCAGAAAAGGGTATTTGGAGAATTTTTTGGAAATTGATGGTAGATGACTTTGACAAACGATCTCTCTTTTTATCAGCTATCGCATGAAAACATCCTAAGACAATGTCGTGAATATGTTTGATTCCATTGGGATAGACAGTGCTGAATACATCTCAAATAGATATTATTGTAAATACAGGTGAATTATAAGTAATCCGCTAGAATCTTAATTCCATATTGAGCAGAAAAGCACAATAACTGCACATCTACATAAGAAAGTGCATCAAAGATTCTTCAAGACATGATAATCTGTTCACTTTGTACTTAGGATCCACAATTTTTAGTATGAAGCTGACAGTACTACTTATAAACCTACACTGTAGTGTAAATAGCGCCAAATGGTCATTGCTCTATCATTCATATCATAATTGCAAGGATACATTTGTGGACCATGCAAATCATAAATGATTTGAATCGATTCAAGAGGATGTCAGCGATGATTTTGGAAGCCAATTCTAAATTAAAGCAAGTTATGATGTTATTCTAATCAAAATGTTTTCACTATTACATATTCTGAAACATCTTGCTTGATTGCTCGCTTGTAGTGTTTTTAATTATGCAGTGGCTGCATTTGTTAATCTGGTCGCTTGACGAAGTGCTAGGTATTTTGGAGCGCAATGGGATCAAGCCAACAATGCCTCAGTAGTGCCGGAACAAATGAATTGGTGCATTATCACACGAAATATAGAAATCAATAGAAACATATCGCATGACAATATCAGATTAACAAGTTCATGATTTAAGTTAAGCATTATTTCTCGTTGCTTTCAGATCGATTTATGTTGTAGCTGGGTGCAAAGTAGACTTCCTTGCATTTGTAATTGCATGTACACATGCAGTTTAGCCTATTTATTTTTTCTGTGAATGTGCAGACACGAGCACCACAGTTTGGAGAATTGGATAATTTCTACAAAAACCATACTTGAAATTGCGGATGAATTGATATCTGATGGAGTCTATGGAAATGGAAACCTGTCTGATTCGGTGCTCCATGCATAGAAATTTAGAAGTCTATGCTCCATGAACCAGGTTTCCGATAGCTTACATTTCACATTACATATACATTCGATATCTACATTACATAGTTCTCCAACAATTGATCACATTTTTCCGAAAGACTGTCAGCTTCCTCAAGGTCAGTCCGGGTGGAATTGCTGAAAAAATATTGAAGCGCATTTCCCCGATTCTCCACGCGAATCGGTGGATGATTATTGAACTAACTTAGCCGGTCTGATCAGAGAAATATTTTTATTATTTTCCAAAGCCTATATTTTAGAAAGGCATGGGTCGAACAGGGTATCGCATTAATTTGATGATATGGATCACTTAACTTGTTTTCCAACAAAAGTAAAAACTAATTTGAATGCACATGTATATTTACGTCGTAAAACCTATGTAGATTGCGTAAAAACGATTTATCGCTTTTATTTGTTTCCTGAGAGTTTGATCGAATTCAGAATCACTGAACGCCTACAATATAATGTTTGTAGATTTTGACAAAACGCTCATTGTCTAAGAGGCGAAACTGTACTTCTATTCTTCCTCCCCACATTTCTGTTGTTGACACGAATGATACCCGGGAGTGTTGCATCGTCAACGATCTTCTCTTGCTCTTAGAGGCAGTTTCACTACCATCGCAAAAGTGTTGAGTGTGGAAAATTCCTCTTATCTGACTTGTAGAACATTTAAAGTCTCAGAATTAGACAACTGCTCGTCATTTGTCTGTAGACAACAATCCCACGAAGTTCATGATCACAGCTGTACCTTTTATTCTAACTGAGTATCCGAGTAACCAATCCTTCATCCCAGGGTTCAAGCAAGAATTCTCAGTCGTGCTGTAGTGTCACTCAGTGACAGATCAAGTCTATTGTAAATCCAATGTGACTAAGTTTGACGAAATTTGATGAATTTGGATAACTTGAAAAATGTGGGGGAAAGAATAGACGCATCGGCGAAACGTTATAGTTTTCAGTTTACAGTCTCCCGTCAAAATGTTCACGAAACTCAATCAATGATTTTCTTTGGTTCAATTAATTTCTGATTTATACTTTATGCACACTTTCGTCACTATACGTCATTTGAAAGATACATCTTCATTACATGCTTCTTATATGCTGATGACAGATAATAACTTTATTATAAGCGATTAACACCAGCGAGACTTTCAGTTAGGTCAAAGGTACAGGTAACTTACGTCAAAAATGATAAAAATAAGAATAAAGAACCAGCGACCAAGTTCGTGGGTGAGTAGCCGTGAGAATTTTCCATGCACGACGGAGGCATCGGTGCAATCGATGGGAAGAGGCACTAGTTAGACCAGTGTGCCTCAACCTTCGCTTTTACCCCCTCGATTATTGGAGTTTCCCACATTTGCCATCTGCAGATTTCTTCTATTGAACGTCATAAGTCATCGAAAAAAATCATTGCAATGTATATGCCGTATGTTACATAATATGTCCTAAATTAGGACATAAAATAAAATAACATTAAATGACATTGTCATATAATTAGTGATGTGATGGATGATTGATATTTGCGTTACATAAAAATGCTCATGCAATGGTTCGGTCTATATGCACTTTCTCATACAGCAGTGCAACAGATGCAGTCTTCCGGTTGACAAAAAGCTGCACTATTAGCATTAATCAACTAAATGTTTTAAAGAAAAGCCTTTCTTGGGATTCAGAAAGTTGCAGGCGATTTAACGAAACCCTGGGCGGAACGACTGGCTTAAAAATCATCCTCAAGTGTTAAATTTTGCTACTTTTGAATTAAATTAAGTAAATTGTGAAAAATCTCAAAAATTGTCCATAAACATAAGCGCAGTCACGAACGATTATTGCCATTAGCTGCAGAAAATCATTGTCATGCAGTGGCCGCTAAGACTTAATCACGTCACTTAACCTATATTAGTTTTTGTTTCCTATTGAGCATTTCAAAGGACTTACGAAACTTCAAAGACTGTCTACAATCGTTCAGCAGACTTTGACAGGCAATTCACTACTGACATAAGGTCGCCATTGCAATTTGCAATGACACGGTGTGAACACGTGATCGGATCGGAGCACACAATCACACGATAATTATATAATGCAAGATCAGTGACGTCATGGATTGAATATACTCACCGAAAATCGCTTTGTTATAATCGTAGGTGTACGATCTGTAATAATAGGTATTGATACCCGGTGCGATGTAAATTGATCCTGTACGGAATGCGCTGACTTTCTTGGTGTTAGTCCAAGCCCGTGCATTTGCCCTGTAGGACAGTCGACTGTATCGACCTCCTCCTCGCCCACGACCTCCTCGAAATCCCCCCCGTCCTCCACCTCGGCCACCGCCTCTTGATTCACATTCTGAAACGGAGAATTCGATAATTAGACACAACAGTGTATGGTCTGTCGTTAGCGAGCTCGATTATCATCCGAACTATCATCTGTTCAAATCCGCTTGCACATTATATCAGAGGTTTATGCTACCCTCTACATCGGCAATGTTTTTCTCTTGGCTGGCAGGCAAGAAAAGTGTCGATATACATGTATTAATATTACAGCGGTGTAGATTAGGATTCGAATGATTTGGGTGTCCAAGACCGGATAATGGAAACACCACCTTTATTGTGTGAAAAAAACAATCGCTCCCTTTGTTTGACGTAAATCTATTTTAAATTTTTTTTTCAAAAAATCACCCGACGCGTTTCGTCAATCCGACAGTCTCAAGGACTTAGTATGTGACACAAGTGTTAAAAGGTAAATTTCGTTGCGATGAAGTGATGACCATTGATGATTTTAGTTATAAGATTTTGGACAAGCAAAACTCGGCGATTACTACTAGGATGGCTGAATCACGTAACATTGCGTTGAAAATGCCGCTATTGAACAGACGTCATGAGCTGACATGATGAGTTGCCCTGACTGGACTACTGATTTGTTGTATATAAACCTACCTTTTAACACTTGTGTCACATACTAAGCCCTTGAGACTGTCGGATTGACGAAACGCGTCGGGTGATTTTTTGAAAAAAAATTTTAAAATAGATTTACGTCAAACAAAGGGAGCGATTGTTTTTTTCACACAATTATGACTAACCTCCCGTACGGACGAACTATGAAATTGAAACACCACCTATCCGATTTGCTCAGAGAAAGGGAAAGTCAGCCTACTCTGCCTTCGCTTGTCTAGTAGTTTTTCCATAAGGTCAACTTATATTTCTAAATCTGCAGCATACTGAAAAAATATCGGATAATGACAATCATCATTCGTCAACACAGCCATGTGTACGATGTATACAAAGTACATTATTTCCTATCGCTATCATCATCCTATGAGAACATTGACATTACATTCATTTCATTCTACCAACCGCTAGTCTCGCGATCATCAAAAGTCTGGAATTTCTGACTGTTTCCCTGCTGTGCTCTACTTGTTACCAAGTTTGTACTTAAAGTCAAAACGGTGTTTACTTTAGGTGAGCCATAAGTCTTGTCGCCATGATATGTGAGAGAATAAAATGACATTTTTCCTAGCTGCTCCTCATGTCACATGCAAATTTGGTGTAATAGAATGTCAATGAATTGATAAACTTTCATCTGGCGTTGCATCTGTCGACTGAAACTTGAATACTACTCATGATCGTTAACGTGGTGCAGCGAGTGAAATAATGGCGCAAGCGCAGCTTCTTTTGTCTTTCATGCTATGGTTAGGACATGATGAGTGTGACCAGACGCATTCTCGGTTTTACACTATCACCTGTCAAAAGTTTTGAAAGTCTGCTAAAGACGTCCATTTCGAGTTGACAGAGGCCTGGAGAGATCCTGCTACATCGTACAGTTCAAAGATGGATGAAGGATTTCAACGTTGGATAAAGGCCAGACTTTGTCGATGCTCCACGCTCTGGTCTTCCGAGATCAACAACAACGGAATACCTCTCCAACCAAGTTACCGACATTATCAAGGATGGCCCTCATCTTTCTCCTCGTGATATTGCTGACCTACTCAACTGCAACCGAAGCATGCTCCATTTAATTTTTAGAGAAGAAACTCGAAAAACGTTGATTTGCTCCGCTTGGGTGCCGGATGACTTCACTGCTGAGCACCAGCAACTCCGAGTGACCTGTGCCAAGCAGTTGTGACGGATCTTGCTTAACTTGCAGGAAGAGAAGTGCAACCTTTATTTCCATGCTGTCCTGGACGAAACGCGGGTACGGTGCAATGTTCACGGAACAAAAACCGACAACAAGACCTGGTTGGGCAAAGATGAACTATCGAAAGAGAATGACAGCTATTAAGTCAATACAAGACACCAACACCCTTGATTCCCCGACCGCACTCGCCTGACCTAGGAATCGAACCGAAGTCCGCGGTGGAGACGAGCTCGCACCTTCTTCACCAGGCCACGCTGACGGTTCAAAAGGAATGCGAGTGAAGGCAGAAGTCATATCTAAGTGATATCGACAGCATATTGTCCTGGTGAAGAAGGTGCGAGCTCGTCTCCACCGCGGACTTCGGTTCGATTCCTAGGTCAGGCGAGTGCGGTCGAGGAATCAAGGGTGTTGCTGTCTTGTATTGACTTAATAGCTGTCATTCTCTTTCGATATTCAATGAACTACGACAGACCTTTGTTGTCAAAGATGAACTAAGAAGACAAGTGGTCCAACAGAACTTAATGAGATGCCAGAAATCCATGGTGGCATTTCACTCCAGACAAACGTTTCTCTGTGACATCACTTCCCTATGGTATCATTGTCAATGCTGATGCTATGATCGATTGCCTGAGCAGAATTGGAGATCTTCGACGAACCTTGTGAATCTCTGATCCAAGCCTGTGCGACTCAGCAACTTTGGTCTGCAAATGGACAATTCCCGTCCTCACACCGCTAGACATGCCAAAGAGTTCTTGGAGAAGCGAGGTGTGACAACCATTTGGTACAGTCCGTAGAGTTCCGAACTCAATTTGTGCGATCCATGTCTGTTTTTCTGGCTGAAATCGTCATTGCGTGAGATAACGTTCAGAAGCTCTGACGAAGTGGAATAGGCCTCGTTGCAGATACTTCGTGATATTTCTGAAGCTGTCATGATCAGGCAGATTTGTTGTTGGTACATTGCCAAAACGTCATTGATATTACTGGACAGCATATTACTGAATGACATTGTCAGTTATCCTTGCTTGTCTTTATTTTTCAATAAATGTGTAAGACGACAAGACTTTTGGCTCGCCCGAAGTACCTAAAGTCTTTTCAAATCCGTGTCTCTGCTAATCCCACAGCCCAGATTCTACAAAAGTCGGGAATTAGCTATTATTTTACTCAAATTATTAAATACATGCATGCTTTAGAGTAGCGCAGTCTGCTCAATCCCGGGCTGTGATTTTACGAGATTTTAGAATGCCTACGTCTAGACCGCGTTAAAAGCTTATATCGGAGGAAGCATCAAATGTTCATGATGACAAAGATTTTCTCCTATATCCAGGGGACCTTGTGCTTGAATCGTGTGAACAAAAGAGAAAGAGTTAAGTTTTTGCTGTTATTTCACTGGAGGTCAAGAAACCGACAAGACCTAAAAGTTCATCATATCATTCAAAGAAGAGATCTGGCTTCATCTGTATGTGATGGATGCTGAATGAATGATTCGAACGTGGCTTACGTATGATTTCTGAAAGTCTGTGAATATGTTGTGACATCTGACCGACTTATACTGATAGGCGGTCACAGTGCAATTTTCAGCTCATAATTGTGATGGTCGAATAAATGTCACAGATTATCTAGAAACACTAATTTTCGTACCTTGTATATGAGAAATGACGAATCCAATTGCAAATATTAGGTACAGATATCTCATACCCAATTGCAGCACCTACAAAGAGAAAATGACAAGTAAAATACGAGAACATGAAGTGATTAACACACACAGACGGGAAAATATGTAAATTGAAAGCAATGATGTTTCTGATATGGCATAGTGGGAAAAAGATTTTTCACACTTGATTAGTATAATAAATGAACTTGTACCCAGTGCATCACTGATAATTGTGCTGGTCATTGCAGTGGTATCAAACCATTTTTTTCTGGCACTCTTTTACTATAACTCCTATACCGCGTTTCTACGCCAGGTGAATCATATAGCCTATCTCGCATCGCTGTCTTGTTACTTGAAATCTGTTTTAGGTAAGTCCATGACGCAAGCGAAGATAAGACGCATAAAAATTCACAATTCAAATTTAATATCTGATGGTTATCCTAGATTGATTTAGTTCTCAATGATATTCTTGAAATTTCACTTGACGACGAAAATAAATAACAACAAAAACTTTCTTGATTCGAATTTACTGCAAACTGATTTCCTGGAAAATAGATTTTTTTCACAGGAATAAATCACACAAATTATCAGAAGCTTTCAATCAGAAGCTGCAGGAAAACCAAATTTGCAATTGCACTACAGTTCCTCTGATTTTCAGCGCTTGCAACCAGAACAAAGTTGCAATGCGAACATGCCTAAGAAAACGTATTAAATGCTTGAACAACAGAAGACAAAACCATGATGTCAAAAAACGTGACTTTGGGGGTGTTCATTAACTAAAATTCTGCCGACAGAAAATTAAACCGATTTAATATTCTACCGGCAGAATATTCTGCCGACTTAATGAACGACGGTATAATACCGAAACCGACTGAACATTCTGCCAGTTTCGGTGTTATACCGTCGTTCATTAAGTCGGCTGAATATTCCGCCGGCAGAATATTAAATCGGTTTAATTTTCTGTCGGCAGAATTTTAGTTAATGAACAGCCCCTTTGATATACAGGGTCATTTTAAAGTAACGCAACTTTTTGTTTGATTGCTATGCCGTCAAATAATGAGATATCTACACATCATTTCTATTTTTAGACTAAGTACGTAGTCGGATTCTTATATACCACATACCTTGCAGATCAGCTATTTCTAATTTCCCCAGCGTCCAATTCAAATGTCTCGCATCGAGCTCCATGATAGAATTCTGATCGTTGAGTTGTACTATGAAAATGGGCGAAGTTTTGATGCTGCCTTAAGACGCTTATCGACGATTAAAGGGTTGAAAACAAAATCTGAGGCCCCATCGTTATCCACTGTGTGTGCATTAATCGAGAGGTTTCAGACAACTGGCAGTGTCGCCGATCTGCCAAAATCAGGGAGACCTCGTGTGAGTGACGAGCACATCGAACATGTTGCAGAACTTGTGGCTACCTCGTCCGGAAGAACGAGCATTGCCAAAGTCAGCAAAGACGTTTGCATTAGTCAAGCAAGTGCCCGAAAGATATTGAAATGCCACCTGCGGATGCATCCATACCGAATTCATTTTGTGCAGCAGTTGACTTCTTTGGACTGTACAAAGAGATTGAACTTTTGGTCATCAATGCTACAGCAGTTTTATGAAAATGACCAATTTCTTAACAACATCTTATGGACTGATGAAGCTCATTTTCATCTCTCCGGGGCAGTTAACTCGTGGAACACACGAATATGGTCAACCAACAATACATATGAAATCCAAGAACAGCCACTTCATTCTCCGAAATTAACTGTTTGGGCTGGCTTTACCCTCAACGTCTTGCTTCCTCCATTCTTCTTTGAAGATGATGACGGCAGAACAGTAACTGTGAACTCCGCACGATACCAGCAAGTGATCACCGATCATGTGAAACCTAATTTGACTCAGAGAAGAATGTTGAAGAAGACATGGATGCAACAGGATTTTGCACCACCTCACACATCAAACGCTAGTAAGCTGACTCTGAGATCAATCTTTCAGGAGAGAGTCATCTCCAAGGGATTTCCCACGGAATGGCCTCTAAGAAGCCCTGACTTAAATCCGTGTGACTTTTGGTTGTGGGGCTATTTGAAAGCCAATGTGTACACTCCTTCTCCGCGTTCTTTGGAGGAACTCAAAGAACGGATACGGGCGGCTCTGAATGATATTTCGATCAAGATGCTTCAAGCAACTTGTGAATCAGTCCCTATGCAGTTTCAATATTGTATTGAAAAGAAAGGTAACCACATTAACCCAAAATATAATTGATTCATATAAAATCTCGTTTCTTTTCTGCTGTTACACATATATTTTTAGCAAATCCGATAATCTTAGGTTCCCAAAAATGTAAGGTACTACATTCACAGCTTGTTTTTTGACCATCTCACATTCTTATGAAAACTTCGGTTTCTTTAAAATGACCGAACTACAGAAATACCGAAATACAGAAATGGGAATCTTGAAATGTCTATTTATCGACAAGTTTAGCAAAGAAATCATCAAATTTTTTGTAGGAAATTGAGTAAATTACAAAATGGCTCTGTCACTTCATCTACTCTTTTATCCGCTTTTTGCATTCAACAAGCCAAAACTTTGATTTTTTCTAGATGCAGAACCCATGAACTCATAGTACATGGACGGAACACAGAACCATGTATTTTAGAATTCACTGGTCTTCTAGACATTTTAATATCCTGGAGCATCTAGGAGTCCATGTTGGAATTCGAATTGATGATATTTATTAAAAGTATAAGATCAATAAAGTTGCACTTATATTTATCACAGCTAATGGAGTATATTCTCATCCGATATTTTATGAATAAACGCAAAATGTAATAACACTTTTGCACTTGCTTTTCATCGACTTAGAAGAACATGAAACTGTGCCAGCGCTGCGGTCAATTGTCTGCCAAGTAGGTAAGGAAATCAATGTCTAAAACAGATAACTAACAATATTGCAGTCTTCTGAACTCTTAACGGCGATGTTACGAAATTTGCAGTATTTGCTTTGAGACAACCTCTAGTGCCATACAACAAGAAATGATCGTAGATAAGATCCGCTTGAAAGATGTCACTTGTTTGATACAATTGAAAATTATCAAAAATATTATCACATAATCAAAGGCTGTGCAGGCCGTTCGAAAGAGTGCATTAAGACTATACTTCGTCATATTAAGATATTTCACATCCAATTCTTGGTTTATTTTCGTGATCCATTGAACTCTGGCAAGACAGATGTCATAGCACACACATGAACCACTCTACCGCTTTATTTCAGCAAAAATCGATGTATTCTCCTCTAACCATTAGCCTACTGACATCTGCCTTGAAATTGTGCATAAAATCATCTGCCTGTGACTGCTAGGCATTGCATCCAATTGCTCTGAGAGGCGCTTGGGCCTGATATTTCCGTGTTCCGAGACTCACATATTCTACGCAGTTGAATTGATCATGCTTTTCAACTATACATGCATTTTACCATAATTAACCGACTTCTGCAGTGTCGCGCGTATTACGTCACTTCGCATAATGACATCTGTTACGCGATTAACACCATTGCCAGCCGTGCAGCTGAATGTGACTGTCATGCCTCTTACCGTCCATGAGCTATTTTTAGAAAGTTTGCTAAGAGGAATTGTTGCACTTATGCCACCATAGAGAAATCCGCTCAATTGCACGCAAGAATTTGAAGAAGAAACAAGGGCTGAGAAAACTAAATTGAAATGTCAGAAATATGGAATTTGGATGAAAATGATGCCACCAGCAAGCGAAAGAACTCAGAAGGAAGAGAAAATATCTGACTGGCTTGGTGTCGATGGCGAGTACGTGGTCAAGAGTACTCTGACTTTTAACATTTTATAGACTTGGGAGAGCTTTTCAGTTTATAAGTCTAACATAGCTTTTCCCGTCGTAAAATCCACTTCTGTGTCCGGGACCTATTCTCTATCTTTCGATTGTCTTCTGTCAGACTACCACACGAGCAGCTGCGAGGATAACATCATTCAATGACACTGATAAAGGAAATTGTACATTTAATTATCTACTGGACTCCTTATGGTAAGTTAGTGTAAAGGCAACAAGTCAGTTGCTGGAGTTATTTCTAGTTTAGTACCGGTACTTCAGTTGACAAAGTAGTGAGAGAGGGCTCTTATTTAGGGGTTTTGGTCGGGGAAGAATATTCGAACAAATATGTTTAAGATTCTTAATCTTATTCTATTCGACGAAAATGTTTTCCCTCGAATAATATTCATCCTTCATTTAGCCAGTAAAACAGATCGATTATGAACGAAAAATACGTGTGAAAGTTACGTATCATAGTTTAAAGTAAAATATATGCATAAAAATGTCACAATAGGATAGAGCCCAAATTCGACAGTAAAAATATTTTCAAATCTCATTTCTTTTCATCCCAAATCATCCAAGTGAGATTTATATTAGATCACTTTGCTTTGACCAGATGACCACTCCTACACCTGAGCACAAGCCCCATTCATAGAACCGAAAATATTTTTGATTTATGAAAGTGGCAACTAAGCATTCAGCGCCAGTATCGAAAACAGAGCCAGACTCCTACAGCCATGTCAGCCGTTTGAATTGTTGGACTTCGCATTGTCGGTAATTTGATAAAATCCTTTTTCTACTCGCTTCAAAAATCATTGACAGGAAAAGGATTTGAATATCAGTTTATTGCTGACTGGTTCACTAAACCTGAAACAAGTGTCATGTAATGGCGCGCTCAGATTCGTGTCCAGTGAGAGTTTCCAGACGCGTTTTCAGATGCTAATGTACTGCTACTGATACAAGCGTCGTATTTCGAGCATCTGACAAGCACAAGACTATCGCATGACAAGTATTACTGTTGGCATGTGATTGCGTTTTGCGTATCTTTGTAATTTCCCTGCTGATGAATAAAACCTATTGTTTGTCATTAGCTGTTTTTAACGGCTCGCATAGCAGCGACATAACTAGATAGAAAAGTCGAATAATATTCCAAAAATATTCGATCACAGATTATTTTATTTGTTATTTCAAATAAAAAAATGTCCCAATTATTTGGAAACTCTACTCTTATTACATAAAGGATTTTTGAGTTCAAAATGTGTTAATGGTTGCTACTTCATGAATATTGATAATCAATCGACTTCTGTTATATCAAAAGTGACGCGAATACCGTATTTTATAATAGAAACAAAATGTGGGGTTCAACTAAACAAACAAAAATGTAGAAAAACTGCAAAAAGTTGCAAAAAATACTTTGTGCTTACACTGTAAACTGTCACCTCCCGAAATCGAAGAAGCTTGCATCCTAAAGCGCTACACACTAGAATTTTAGGAGGTTGTGTGAAATAGAGTGTTGACATACTAAAGAGAACAATAACCCTTATGCGCTAGCCTCCTAAAACGCCTTGCTTTAGGATTTTTTATTAGTTACGAATAGTGTAGAATTCAACGGCAGTAGTATCACTCTAAACAAACTACTGGCAAATCGCCAAAGTTAGAGCGCCTGTAATAATAAATAAAATTCTGCTTTTTATAAACACAATGTAAACCAGGGTTGTAACCGGTCAGGTTTTACTCGACCCAACCCAACCGGTAACCGGTGTGGAAAATCTCAACCCAACCGGCCGGTCGACCGGCAATTTTCTAATGACATGTTTTTTGCTCATATATATATATATATATATACAATACATTTTTATTTACGGTACTATTTTTATTATACATGTATATAGTTATGTATTGGTAATTATATTAGTAATATATTACGATTATATTATTATAACAATCATCATTTCAATTCATGAATTAAATATTAAAATGAAATAATTTAGAAAGTGGATCTTGCATTTACAGATACGTTACCAATGATTGTTTAATCTTTATCATGTGAGATTTAGTATTGCAAAAACGTACGCTCATGTCAGACTGAGTTATAATTACAAAATTAATTCATAAGAATTCTATGAATCAATATGAAAACTGATTGGATATGCAAGTAACATTCACGTCAACTACCAAAGACCATTAATATGAGCTTCTTTAAGCACAACTGAAGTTTCGACACTGCTTGCCGATAGTAAAGATCGATCGGAGGAGGCTATCTTTCCGGCCATAGAAAAATGTCGCTCACTTTCTCCGCTTGATGCTTGGGCCACGAAAATCCGACGGCTTATCTGCGATAACAGTGGAAATGCATCCCGCTCTCGCTGCCAAAAAATCAATGGATTCCTTGAATCCAAAGTTATTCGCTCACTTTTAGTATAGCGCTGAAGCTCATACTTCACTTTGTCCGATATACATGTATTCCTGTGAATAGACTCATTATCTGATGTAGGCCTACTATTTCTCATCGAGGCGAAGGGGTCAATTTCGGTAGTGCTATTTTCAACGGTAATCCTTGGCCGTTTCTCTACTCTTTCTTCCTCTTGTCTTTGATTTTGTGAATCATTGATTGTGAAAACGTCTGCTGCTAGCACTTGAAGATTTGCCATTGAGTCCTTCAACAAGGTATCGCGATCTTTGAGTTCAGGAATAAAAGTCAATTGCCTGAAGCCTGGGTCAAAAACAGTTGCAAGAACATGTGTTGCCTTAATATTCGTCCAGTATTTGGAATCAAGAGATTTCTTAATGTTCTTCTTCAGAGTCGATATAACAATTGAATCGGTGATAACAGCTGAACAAATTTTATCTCTAACTAGATAGTATGAAGGTAGTACATTCTGCAAAGTCGCGTATTACTGGATTCTAGAAAATCAAACACAGAATTATATTGAGAGAAATGATCAGCGATAGCTGTACACAAATCACATGAAATATTGCTCAGTCGATGAATTTGGCCAACAGAAGATAAAGATTCCTGAAGACAGGCATATGAGCGCGCAAGTGCAATATGAACTGAGTAGTATGATCGCCATGGCCTCGTACCACTGTAACGCTTGATTTGATTGGAATGACTCTTGAGAAATACCTGAACGATGTATGTATGAAATAAGGTCGCGAACAGCTGAGTTAAAACAGCGAAAAGATTCGCACTCTGCTTCTGTCGAAGAAAATCCATCATGAAGCACAGTATTCAATCGATGAGCAAAACATGCAAGTCTCGGCTCATCGTGCAACGCTGCTACAATGTTTGCACCACAATCTGTAGTAATGAAAGTTTTTCCTTTTAGTAATCCAAATTCATCAAAAATATCATGTAACTCTTTGGCGATATTTTCCCCGGTCTTTCGTTCATCCGGAAAAACTTTACATCTCAACATAGTATGTTTCAGGTTCCAACTATCACTTATCCAGAAGGCAGTTAGATCGAGATAGTGTCGTCGGTTAACATCGTCTGTCCACAGGTCAGTAGTACATGCTATTTCACCGCGTGCGATTGGTTCATGTAATACAGCTTTTATATTTGATATGAAAGACTGAATTGAGTCGGTGCACACCTTCTTGATTGTATTTCTTCCATACCATATGTTTTCGATAGGTATCTTTCCGAATTCTGTACCTATTGCGATGCATTCGGTGGCCAGCTGTTTGAGACCTGGGTTTTCTACTGATCGATAACTGCTAGAGGAACTGACAACAAACATAGCTTCAGCTCTCTTAAGACGCTCTTGAACATCTGATGTTATTCCACGCTTATTGAAAATATACCGCATCATACTACTTTGAGTTGGAGGCACTTTATTAGTCAATCCACTGGATGATGACGTAGAATTTAGAGTTGATGACTTCTTTGGGCAGTTCGATACGTGTCTTGTAAGTGTGCTCAGACCAAAGTTCTTTCGACGACCTTCACAGTCAGCCTTGCTATGAGTTCTGAAGCCACGATAACAGTGGTTACACGCGCACCATCCCAAAATATGTTCTGATTCATCTGTAGAAGTAGTTGTGCATATCAGTGACATACTCCTCCAGACTTCATGTGTGCTGCTGTGTTTCTTGAGAATCAGTTTCCTTTTTCTTAAGCATTGACGTTATCATTTCTGATGACAGCCTATCTGGGTCCATGTTGGCCATCGCCGTTGTCATGAGTGGAACTCGTTTGTCCTAACTAAACACAACTTCATCTAACATTGATAATGAATGGTATGTTGCTTAGCAGAGTATTAACCGGGATATCACGTGATAAGATATCTTTATACCAAAGCGAAGATAGAGAACAGAGGTAACTCGGAATGACGTCACTTGATTAGATGAATTGCCCAATCATGTTGAGCTGACGAGATGTGAATGTCAAATGTGATATCAATAGTCTACTGTAGTCGGATTTCCACATTCACAGCAGCAGCCGTCTTGACTGATGGGATAACAGAACAAGAGATTTCTCATACATTATTGTTTATCCGACCTCTGAATGATAACAAACACAACCTACAGGCCCCCTACCACCAATCATAATCATCGGAGTTATTAGTTGATGTCACAAGCATAACTAAATCGACTGACCACATCGATTTTAAGTTATCGGTCTATTTTCGATTTGTCATGTAACATAGTAGACCGATGTAGAAAATAAAAATACTCATAGAGCCTTCTAACCACAACTCAATTTTCATGACCAGATCATGCGGAGGGATAATCATACATGTAAACTACCTTTGAACAAATATTCGCTTACTTTTAAAATTGTTCAATCATTTTTCAAGAATCTGAAAATTTGTTGGATGATCCTCGACCGGTTTTTCAACCGGTGCCGGTCGGCCGGTTGGCAAAACCTCAACCCAACCGGTAACCGGCGCCGGTCAACCGGCAACCGGTTACAACCCTGATGTAAACAGAATAATATAATATTGAGTTCATATTCCAACTAACTTGCTAATTGCAAATCTGTGTTTCATTCTCTTTGAACAAAAGTTGTTTAAAACCAAAAAGTTATCGCATGTATTTTGTACCAGAAGAAGGAGGTTCATATCAACAGTATACGGCGAAATAATAATGCTCCCATAGAAACGGACATGCGTATTGAAAACAATTGTACGTCATGGGCATGCGTTGTCATAACAGCGGGATATAATCGATGACGGCTTCCTGCGGCTGACAATAGCTGTGTACCGGCAGCTTGTCAGTGCACTTTGCATAAATTCACGGCTACAGCTATCATTTCCATTGAATATAAAAGTATTTTGACAATAACTTACAATAAATCACCTTGCGGCAAGAATCTACAACAAAGACAAGTTTCAGTTATTTGATTCTTCTTAGGATCTACATGTAGTAACATTACACTACCTACAGGTTTTGGTCTTCATCAGTGACATGTAAAACAACTAACGTGAACTAGTGATTTCAATAGTGACAGCGGATTTCATTAGTGACACAGGGACTTCAAATGAAGACATCGAGAATTCAATTGCTTCATTTCACATGCTTCATTTCTGCAAAACATCACAATGTCCGAGTTGAAAGCCTTATGTCACTCATGAAATCAGATTGTCGATAACCAACGCATTATGTCTCTATTGAAATCAGATTGTCACTGATGATTTCTAGGCAGTCCTTCTTGAATTCCAAAACCTGTATAACCGGCGCCTGCCCGAGCGACTGAAAAGACCATCAACAAACAAATATTGTCCAGTCTAATCCTACGAATTTGAACGAAGTGAAAAGTCATTTCCATGAATATTCCCCTCAAGCATTAAAAGAAAGTCATGATTTCTATTGACATACTGGAGTTCTTACGAATTAAAACAATGCTAAGAGTATTCCTAGTCAGGCTTAGGCCTGTGCAGGTTAGTTGAGTATTATTGTAGTATCATTGTAGCTTCAATTATTAATTCAATTACATATAGCTTCAATTATTAAGCATGAAAAAAGAAATTGAAATCAGAAAAACACCATCATGATTAAAAAATGCAAACAACATGCAAATGAAAATTATGAGCTTTTTTAGTGAAAATCATGAACTATAGCGATATTTGCTATGGATCTGTTGGATCCACGATCCAATGAACGAAGATTGACGGCAGAGCAAACGAAACACGCCAGAAATTTCATCATCAATCCTCAGTCTGGAGTTTCTGTAAACTCACCCAATACCTTGTGAAGGCATCTTCTTACACGGTTGATCATCTGAAGTCAGTGCTCATGCTGGAATTTGGTGAGAAGCCGGGGTGAAAATGGGTTTTGATGCGAAGCTCGCTCGTCAATTTAGAACAATGTGGTTAACCTAAGTAAGATTACAGAGCAATTTCGATGTAGAGAATTCGGGGTTCTTCACCTTAAAGAATTTCTTTACAAGCAATTAAACAAATACATGCAAACTACAAGAGGTATAACAAAAACAATATGGCTTTATTGCACTATGAGTATGAACTTATAATTATCACATCTACTATTTTCTAAGAATGATTCAGAAGAAGAATCCCTTAGAAGAATTTCTAAAGGAAGATGGCACTAGAGCTTCTAAAAAGCTCAGAAGGTCTTTCCCTAATGTAACTAAATGTCACATAATACCTAGTATCTAGTAAAGCAACATCATTTAAACATTCATGCTACCAACGGAGCATAATACGTATAATTCTCATATTTCTATAATCCTATTTATCACGATTTCGGATTACATTTTGCTACATTTTGATGAATAAGAATTTATTTTTCATTGTAAAAACTGAGTTTATTTCTTTCTCAGCAGAATTGATAAACCTACATGTACATTCTGTATCAATCAAATGCAAGAAGAGCAAAATATTTTTTGAAAGCATGCCTCTGCTTCAGTTTCTTGAACACTGTTTCTTGAACTTCAGTTTCTTGCGGAGTTTTTTGAACACTGAAAGTTTGTCACGGATCGAAAATATTCATTTCAAAATAATTGCAAATCCAGGCCAATCTACGTGGAGTATTGGAGGAAACCAAATTTACAAAGAAAACCATTTAAAAAAAGGAAACCATT
Source organism: Prostheceraeus crozeri (assembly GCA_907163375.1). Classification (NCBI taxonomy): domain Eukaryota; kingdom Metazoa; phylum Platyhelminthes; order Polycladida; family Euryleptidae; genus Prostheceraeus; species Prostheceraeus crozeri. The sequence goes on along the minus strand of CAJQUW010013913.1, from coordinate 147,528 downwards.
TGCAAGGCTGAGAGGAAAGCGAATGATTTTCTATAGAGGCGATTAAAATGTTAGTTTTTACAGGAAATTCACAGGATGTTTCTAGGACAGATATTTTCATTCCGACAAACTGATAACGTATTTTTTGTAATGAATATTATGATCGCTCTAAGAGCAATGGAATACCACATTACTATGTCCATTAAGAGCGCAAATGCGGTCATCTTATAGAGAAAGCAACAGCTAATTTGTTAAGACGAAGTTCATCACCTGTTAATGATGTAACAGACGAAGTGAACGTGAAGACTAGATCGTCGTCATGTTGTTACAGTGGAATGCTGTTAGAATGGCGGAAAACTTTCTTGAATCAGCATTTATGAATGCAACACACTGATCATATAGGCAGTACTAACTGCGCATTAAATTCCTGATTCCAAAATGATCGATTTGTTCGACAAGTATGATCTAAGTAAAGTAAACCTGAAAGCCACAACTCATCGGACTATCTGAACCAGTTGTTAGGAGATTGTATGAATTAAAGTAGGAAGCAGCGGCCGCGAGTACCGTTATGTCATGATGAAAGGTCAGACGTAATAATCTGAATGAATAGTAATTCCTTTAAGGCGAGCTTCATAAAGGTCACTATATGTCATTAAAGACCTGCGTGAAGATCGTCCGCCCGGTAAATGTCTTCCGAGTAATATTATCGCATTTGTTCATATTAAAGAGCATAGGCTTTTATTGAGAATATTCGATATCTGTACAGGAACAAGCACATGATAGAAGCTCTGGGCTTCAATAAAGACCGAACCCATCCATTCGAAAGCCAAAATCTATCAGTATGGATTACTAAATGAAATTCTAATGCGATTAATAGAAATTGTCTTCTGATTTTTCTTCAAAGCGAATAATTTAACAATATATTGTGACAATTACTTCATTGCTGTAATGTAATGAATATTGTTAACTTCATTTACCAAATAAGCTTTGTTTTTAAACGCTAAATGAGATATAGGTCTGAAATCTTCCTTCACAGACTGATTTCAAATGAGCCCGCGACCCCATCGTCTGTCAATGCGTTGCTATTGATAAGCTAGGAAAACTACCAAGAAGATGAGCTGTGCCGAAAAATTCGAAATGCAATTATAGTAAACTTGTTATGTACATCACAAGTGCTCTAAATCACACTTCAAAACAGGTTGTCGATTCATTTAATAGTAAATTGAAGACAATATCAGTTCTTTTGTTTTAATACATTAAAAACGAAAAACATTCTTCGATAAAGCCTAGTTTAATTTCAGAAGGTAATCGTGTTGATCATATGCGTCTCAGGAGGGAGGTTCTGGGCAGTACTTTTGTGCATTGGTCCATAGAAACACCAGAACTATGTCAGCGAAGCCAAGTTGGAATTGCTTATCATACTCCTTATTATAAGTGTAATACAATAGAACTGTGTGTGTAATGAACATTGACAAAGACAGAAATCACTTGTCATACTGGAATCTTATAGTGCAAGAATGACAAATGCAGGAGGCAACATGCAGCGACCTGCACTTTGCAGTGGTCGCTGATGATGCAGAGCAATATAGCATTTAGCGAAGAGAGAAATCGGCATGAACAATGAAATAAGCTGGACCAGATAACTAGCTATTAAGTTGTCAGTTTGAGCAAACCAACATTTAATCAACCAGTTATTAACTCGCAAAATGATAAGGATAGCAGGCAGCGGAGGGTTGGGCACATTGAACCACCACCAACAGCCTTTTCTTCTCCGAAACTATAAATAGTGGAAACTTTATGCTTTCAGACATTGTTTATTGTAACAAATAAACATAACTCTTCTGATGATTTCAATTGTTTATGCTCTCCATCATTAGTTTCGCAGGATTTCCAAAAATTTCGATGAAAGTAAATTTTCAGGAAATCTGAATTTTTGTTTTAATGTAGTCTAAACCCTGCGTGTATTTTCATTAGACAGCATATTAATTAATATATTAGTTAAAAACTGCTTAGTGCAGCCCTTTTGCGCAAGAGCACGTTTTTGAAAATTAAGCGAGTTGGGGGAACATTGAACCACCCAAGATAGGGGCACTTTGAACATGGTTTACAGTGCCCCACATCGATACTCATTTTTTCTTTTATCGAGTGACCGAAGTGATTTATAAGTTTTGACATGTGACTATGCTACAAAGTGGTCTGCAACGCTATCAAATTGACTATTTAGAAATACTTGAGCAGTTGTGGTATTCGTTTTTGTGCGCTGCAACTCTTTTCGAAAACGAAGCACCAGGGCAGCATGACAAAGAAATATTGAAACAATTAATTGATAAATTGATGTAAATCCGTGATCTCAATCAAAATGATGTGGAATACACTGGGACTTCTTTTGCTGGTCAAAAAATTGATGCGTTAATGCATCTTGTTTTGGTTTTTGATAATTTCTCAGCTTTCTTACCGAGGCCTACTTGTGTCTTGCATGTCTACATGTAATACATGATGCCTACACATGCTTAACTGATGATCACAAATAATAAATGTAGTTGCATATCAATGCATTCAGCAGTAATGGTCTTACCAAGGTTCTTCTATCGATGAATAATGCTATTAATCTGAGAACTCTGATGGTCGATGAACATTTTACTTTCAGAAATTAGTATGCATTACTTTCACATCAAACATTTCCTAGCATTTTTGCCAATGAAAATCTCAATCTGTGAATTTTGTTGCTTGATTTTGATTATTCATGAACTGAAGCTATAGAGCAGATACATGAAGTCTAGTATAGTTGCATTAGAGAGCAATAAACAATGGTGGTTCAATGTGCCCCACGTATGGCGCACATTGAACCACTTTGGTAAAAATTTTAAAATTCAAATTGTGAGGAGATTGAATTTCACAAAGACGTCCAACAACTCAGAGATTACTTAGCATGTCCTCAACTTTTCATCCGAGTTTGATTTTGGTTCATTTGATTTAGTATATTCGAACTATCGAAAAAAGTTCAAAAACATTGTCAATGTGCCCCACCCTCCCCTAATTATGGGATATCTACGTTTGCAAATTTGCCTAAAATCTACAAAAAGGAATCAATCGTCACCAAACTTCAGGTAGACATACATCATATTTTCTACGCACCTACAAAAATTCATGCAGATCGGACGAGTGCTTTTTGCATTATATAGACGATAACGTTGAGTGTAGCGATGTCAGCAGCTCGATCTGACTTCGTCTGTTCGATGCATTATTGTTACTCGTGTGTGCAAAACTGTGCATTGCTCTCTCTCCCTCTTCGTCTCATCCACTGATATTTGATATCTTCTCACGACCACTACCTTGCCACAATTATAAATCAAAAAAGTTAGTATACGGGTGGTGGCCTGGTCATCATCACTTCACGAGTTGTCGGGATATTACTTTGTTGACTTCAAGTGCTTTCTGCTCTGGCGATAAGGTCAGAAAAAGTCAGATCAAGCTGCAAACATCGCTGCACTTCCAAGTTATCGCTCCTAATTCAAAAAGTACTTCTACGATTTCCACAAACTGTGGTAAGTGGGTAGAGAATATCCTTACGTAAGCGTACTTAAAGTTTGGTGACGATCAATTCATTTCTACGGATTTTAGACAAATTTAAAAACGTAGGGAGCTAATCCACAAGTACCGGATAACAAACAAATCTGTGCCAGATGTTTGATTCATCTCTAAGGTGATAAACTCAGCAACATGAATTGAAATCAATGACCTTTCAAGATAAATTAGGATCTCTGGGTCTCTGGTCCAATAACAAGCTTGGGTCGCTACTAAAAATTGTATGTATATCTGCCACATGAAAATTTCAGTAATAATCTGGAAAATGAATTGGTCAATTGCATCCTACTGTTCCACTAGCGAAACACTTTTTTAAAATGATGTAGTGCATATGAGGAAGTCAGATGGTCATTTCTTAGGTCATGTCGCATTGATGGAGTTATTTACAGTGTAGTTTTCCTTCTTCAACGTCGAGAACCCCAATTTGATTTTATTTAAAAAAGCAAAAGCGAATTGAGAAAACTGCACTGTATGTTAGTTCCAGCTTTGCTTAACAGTGCACTCAGCTGCTGACGCTTATGTGTGCTACCTTTACATTTCGATATGCTGTTAACTGCGAATGCATGCGCACTTCCGTAGATGTACATGGATCTGCGAAATTTTCAGGATCTCATGTTGAGTAGGCCTACCTCTCATCTTCAGATGCTTAAGTTTTTCTCAGAAGAACAAAATCATAGAACTTGTCTCTTCTTCAGATTCGGATAAGAAAACTCGATTTTGGCACCATTCCGATGAATCTTCTCGCAATGCTGAAGTTTAAGATGTTCCGGGTTCCGTCGAAATACACAGTGCATATGAAGAATTTCCCCATCCGTCAACTAGTGCATTGGATTTCACTGACTTTATCATACGAGTATGTAATCTAAGCAGTGTATGTTTCAGCAAAACTGACTCGATTGATATGAATTCCACGTTAGAATACACTGGATCTAATGGATCAACAAGGAGATAATTTACGTGAAGTAGGTAACGAGACTTACTTAATATAATTCTTATCACGACGGAAGGATAATGAAAATCATTACGATTTACAAGACAGTTGTCTCAAGTATCCAAGACTGAAGTGAAAAATGAACTCACAGTGCAGCACAATGAAGAATGGAGGAAATTCTGCAACTACGATGACGCAAGTGACAGATTTTCCCTCTACACGGAGTCTCCTGGGTTCCTCACTCAGGCGTGTGATCACGCTGATTTAAATACTATGTGATAGCCATAGTAATAAAATAGATAATGTGAGTGACGATGATGAATTGGTCAACTTAGCATATGTGATTAGCAGAACATAAATAGAATGGTTTCTATGTCATCATACTCTCCCTGATAAGTGTTTATGTGCGACAGTTAGATTGAAGTCAAGATCTATTCTTAAGAAGCGCCTGCCTTCTTCATCACAGACACGTCTGTTTCCAAAGCTTATTTGATGGCTGGAATATAGCAAAAGTAATGTCGATAGCATGCTATTCATGCTGCATGTCATATGTTTGTATCATGTATATTAGCCGATAGCAATATATTAGACGATTTCCAGACAGCATTCATACGCCTTAATCTGCTTAAATTATCAGTTTCTCTCAGCTCAATCAAAGTTTGATAAACATGGCACATAAAAGCATGCTTAAAGGTGTAGTTTGGTCAATTTCAGAAGCGAATTTTATCTCTGAATATTTAAGTATTGAATCACTGCGATGATTCCCTGTCACTTTCCCACTTATCTGTTCGCTAGTTTACCTGCAAATTCATGTCATAGATTCATGATGACGTCACAGCTGCCAATTCACGCTTACTGAGAAGAAGAGCGCGCTCGCCGTGCACTAGACAGGAGGTTCGCTGATAGAGGAACCCTGTAGCATGCAAGTAAACAAATGTCTGAATGGACCTAAGGTAACTACATTATTCTTGAATGAGATATATCGAAAGCTACTAAAATGAAATACATGTGGCTGAACACGATACAAAAAACACATTCACTCTTACGAAGGGCAAAATACAACAACATACATTGCATTTATATACAACACTTCGTAGAGAGCAGTGGCGAACTGAGAGCTGCAGACTGACGTTGGAGAGCTGAGAGTTATCCCCACGATTATGAGCTATTTGCGACTACACTGAAATTTATCCCTTTAAGACTACTATGACGATGCTTCATCCAAATACTTTGAAATAATTAATGTACATTATGAAGGAGAAAACATCGATTGGATTTCGTTACTCTATATTTAGTTTTTGATAAAAATGAAACGTTCATGCAATTAGCAACGACATGAAGTCCGTTGAAAATAAAAACCATCTAAAAGTATCAACATATTCTATTCAAGCGTTACATATGAGCAAAATGAAAAAATGTAAAGAAAAAAATGGCAAAAACAAAAGTTGTATTGACAGAAAAAAGGTAGAACACACATTGGTCAGAAACGTTCACTCATTAACAATAATGTTTGGTATTTTGATTTCAATCGTGATCCAAGGACAATTATCACTTTATAAGGATAGACATGATCAATGCCTCGTTAATCAAAAACTTGATGAACATGATAAATCATTCACACTGTGAATTGTTAGCATCAGGATGATTTATAACTGAAGAATTATTGTGAATATCTTGTTGTACATGACTCCTTTCAAGTTACTACTCATTCGTCCTGGAACTTCTACAATATTCATCTAACCGAGCATAACTTGTACACAATATTTGTGGATTATCTTTCAAATTATTGTGAGTAAATACGACGTTTTCATGTGATTTAAAATGATTGATAATATTCAGAACAAACATACAATAATCTACGGATAGCTTTATTGATGCTATTCTAATAGATCGCATATTTCTAAATAGAAAGCATCCTACTAGCATCTTAAAACCATATTTTATATATTCTTTGTCAATAAATTTAATAAATCCACAAAGACAACACAGAACTGTTGTATAATGTCAATCAACACAAAAAGCTGAAGATAACGATGGAGGAACATCAGCTCAGCAAACAGCCCTATTTAAGCGGTTGCTAAGGACGTTGACTCTGACATAGTGAATGGTTGGTGTAGTCGCCCAGTCGGCATAAATAATCGACAATTGCTGGATTGAACTTTGACGAATTTCGGGCACTTTTGAACATGATACACGATTTTAAAATCGATTTCTTTATGTCGATTTCTCTCTCTCTCTCTCTCTCCATATATGTATATATATATATATATATATATATATATATATATATATATACCAGATTCTCAAATAATGATTTATGCCGATCGATTTCTCAGTTTCACCGATTGTCAAGGCATCCAACAAAAAAGTGAGATGAGATTCAATATATATATATATATATATATGACTGGTTCAAACCTACCCACGACTGATGAGGCCCAACAGGCCGAAACATGTCTCGTGGTGGTTACATCTGTTGAATTTTGATAAATATACATATATATATATATATGTATGTATATTTATCAAAATTCAACATTATTATCTACGGTTATTGAGGACTTCAATAATTCTTCAAACATTCACCATGAGAAATTATTCGAGAATGGAATGTTCAAAATGGAATGATGCATGACATCAGCAAATTCCACAATGTCAGCATCAGTAGTGAATATCGTCAGATAAGCAATCATCCAAATATGAAAAAAACCCAAAAAAGTTCAATTTCAAAAAGGATCTCACGGATTTCACTGGAATGAGCAGTTATCGAAAAAAGAAGACAAATTTGAATTCACTATTTTAGCAATGTTGTAAAGAAGGATGACCAAGCGAGCAGACGGAAATACTGAACTGAGAAGTTAAAAGATACTGCTTCTTTATATCCAAACAAATGAATTGTCGGGCAATCAGATCGATGATTGAAACAAATCTTCCATCGTTTGTTCCCCAACTTTCAATTATCCAGAATGAAGGGCTCAGCTTGCACAAAAATTGACGAACAACGATCTTTCCAGGCGATCCGGTCACCGGAGCATCTAAGAGTGATTGCTTGAGTAGGAATAACGTGCTGGTGACGATCTGCCACCGCCCACCGGCGAAGAGGATCGATAACGTGGCGGAGACGGCGACCTGTAGGTAGGAGGAGACGGCGGACGATGAACAGGTGAAGGAGGTGATACTGGATAAGGCAATGAAGTGTCTTTGCTGCCGTCAATGTAAGGTTTCTTGAAACCAATTTCAATCTCGTCATCGTGATCTCCACCGTTGCTTCCAACACCTGTAAAAATAGAAAACCATGGTGTGAAAATGTAGAAAGGAGCTACTTCTTGGGGGTCATTCATTTAGTGTTGGTAGTGCTATTCACACAACCAGAGGGGAGTTGGTACTAGGTGACGTTGTGCTTACGTGCAGGGGAACGTGTGTAATCAACGATTTCATTAAGCGGCAGCTTCGATTTCATTACATGAACTTTTGCTGTTGCACAATGCCACATGTGAGATGTGCAGCTTTTAATGTTTTGGAGAAATTGTCAAGGAATTGACTATTATGATGGCACTACAGAATACATAATAGTATTGCACAAATCCCTGGAGCTACTGATTGCCTTGGAAAGATACTACTTTTTAATGTTCTTCGAAGAAGATACTTTCAGACTTTGCTCTCATAATAAGAGTATTTTTTGCGCTCGTTATGCTACAAATTATCTGATACTGAAAGAATAAAATATCATAATAAGAAACCCACAATATCATTCAGACAAAATGTAACTTTATCTAGTGAATCTTAAAATATATCTATGAAAATTCAATTAATCCACATGTATGCAGTTGAGTTCTAAATGTGACTCAAACATTTGTAGCTCAACTCTACACGACGATTTAATTGACTTTAAAATGTATTGTACTTGTTAACAATTTAGAAAAGTGCTTGTGCTGACAAGATCCATTTAGCTTCCTGAAAAAAATAAGCTACTAACTAAATTTGCAAAGTAAACAAACTCGAAATTGAGTTAAGAAGCAGAGGTTTCTTAATTTCTCGTGTGACAATCTAAATCATCATGCTGTTCATGAAAATTCCTTGATAATCAACTTAATTTCGTATTAATTGAGATTTTTATCAATAAATTTTCACTCTATCTGATATCTGCAAGCTTCATGCTACTTAAATAATAAAGTCCAAAGTACCGAATAACCAGTAAACAAACACCGGAATAACTTGCAAAATTCACTTTTCGAAAATATATCAAATACTTTTTAGACATCAAGAACATCATCTCCAGAACTGAGTCTTTTGATATCGACATTTTCAATGTATGCTGACATTTTTTGAGTTGACACCACCAACAACATACTCTATGTCCATAACCACATCATGGGAAAATATATTCATTCCTCAAAGCGTTGAATGAATGTCTATCATTATATCTGCTCGCGGCTGGCATCGGAGCCCTGTCGCTGCACTTTGTAAAAATTTGCGATTATTCTCGTGCCTTTAAATTCAAAATCATGTTTATATAGTTAATAGCAACACATAGCAACAACCATAAGACTATAATCTTCAACTGCGCATGTTTTATTATTTCATTCTTCTTAAGATCTAACACTGAACTTGATCACTGCTTTAGTGTGCAAGAGACAGTTTGTTCCCATTCTAGTCTTACTAGCGTGAAGAGTCGGATTTCTAAGCTATGAAATTGTGCATTCATCTTACGTTCTTCCAAATTTGGGCAGTATTAAACTTTCGTCCTGACCAGTGGTGGGAGCAGTTAATCGATTCGGCACGATTAATCGTGCGACAGAATCAATGGCGCGATTGTTGAATGACCAGGAATCGTGCGATTTTTTTGCAATTGGACTCCTCAATAAAATTTGCTTGTGAGGTAAAAATGATGTTTCTATTCACTCATTCATCGTTTGAGATAATTGCAATGCGCGGGTGGTCGCTCCTGAGATTATGTGTAGCTAGACAGAGTTGTCTTGTGAAATCTCTTTGGGAGCTCCCCACATAGTACTAAACACGCTCGCATAGGCCAGGTACACCATTTATACGACTCATGCATGTTGTCAAGGCAGTCAAGCATTGTAGGTCCATACCATGTCATATATCCGCATCGAAATCATATAAATACATTGATGGCAGTGCGTATAAATGCCTGATTTACATTAAACATGCACATAATGAACATAACCCGGCAACAATTGCAATTGCAGATTTTCTAATTATGAAGATTGTAGAGTGCTAATTCGCCTAAGCATAGAATAGGAAATTGTCATCAGACTTGAACAAATGAAGCACGAGAATTCCTTGGCAATGCTAATTCGCCTAAGCATAGAATAGGAAATTGTCATCAGACTTGAACAAATGAAGCACGAGAATTCCGTGGCAATCGTAGACGCTGCGTTCCGCCCTACAAGGGCTCGTCAGTATAACTAGGAGTGGCCCAAAGTACTGTAGCTTAAAACACCTGGAATGGCTTAGCAAGCTGAAGGAATGCACAATGGGCTGCTCTATGTTTATCTTTCCTGACTGTGCCGTGCGGCTGATAATCATTAAGACGTCGCTACAGAGTGCCAATTCTAGATATTTTAAGCTAGTCTGGGTCATTCTGAGTCTTACTGACCAAGGAAGTTGTTAGGCGACGTGCAGTGTCTCAGCTGTCACAGAATTTTTGTGCTTGAAATTCCTCAAGTCTATGGATGTCTCTCTATTAGATTAGCAAATGTTTTGGAAGCGTTATGAGTCAATTAGTTTGATTTAATTGATGCATGATTATGCTTATTTCATGACTGATAGAAGAAATGGCACAAACCTGCACTCCTACAGTTATGTTCGATAAAATATGACTGATACAGACCAAAAGAAACTGGGAAACGGAGCAGTAAAAAAATTAATAAAATACTTTATAGTACATGTACAATTGTACATGATGTAGTACTTGCAGTACTTCTATCATGCCAGATTTACAGTAGAATCTTATAAATAGATTATCAAAACTTTTCATGCCTTGTTTGCGACTTCTTATGTGTTCTAATTTATTATCTTAGTTTTCCCAAGCATTCTCAAATAGAGTTAATTAATTATCGCGTTAATTAATAGGGCAGTTATAATTTCAGTCTAAATAGACTGAGTGTCACATGCTCTCAATTTTAATGGAAATTATCAATAGTTCTAAAGTGAAAAATAATGCAGGCTAAGTTAACTGCAAACTTCTAGTCACTGAATCTCAAAATATTCGGAATCGCGCCCGCCACTAGTCCTGACTAAATAGCTGTCGAAGATGTCATTCGGAAAAATGGTAAAATCGTGAACGTCACTACTCCCCTAATGGGGATTTGGTGTATTGGACATGGACGACTATTTGTGGAGCATTGTAAAACTTATAGTTTGGATGCCCTTCCTGCTGACTTCCAATGACACTCACGGGGTTTGACCACACGGCTACAAAGATCACAAGGTGAAGCATTTAGCCACTGCGCCACTGAGACAACGCTAGGACGAGGAAGTTTAGTCATTTGCAATTTCAATAGGAATGTTACATCCGTACTACTCGCAACACAACTTCGATTACTGATTTTCGAAACACTTTGAAAAATCTTCGTATCTGATGTTAATAAAGCCGATGTATGCAGTGAAATGGAACTTATCAGTGTCAAAGTAAAATGTTTCCTTTCATAAATCAACAATACTTTGACACTAAACTAACGAGTTCATTGATATGAAAAGGCAATATAGTTAACATCAAGACACGACGATTCCATTGTCTCTGAGAAACAGTTTGTCAGTGGCAATCTAAATTCTTCTATAACAACGATGAAATAAGGGCGCAGTGAGCCGTGAAAATTGTGCAGTATGATCTCTCGCATGCGCTTTGGGTGAATAGGTTTGCAGCATCGGAGAAAACGTGAGAATTCTACCAAAGGGCGTTCATGATTGCATTTTAATTTCGTGATCTTAACTAGTGCAATTAATAGAGCTTCCACTTTTTCATTTTACATCGAAGTTTGCATAGTAATTTGCATCGACTAAATAGTGCAGGGTTGGCCCATCGCGACGGTTTTTGTCTTCTCAATGAGAGTACTATCGGAAGATTGTCTATTCTGAGCATGACTATGAAACTGGTCACATATTAGGATAGAATGGCAGAAAATTCGAATATGAAAGAACACCTGACCAGGGCATTGCTTTGTCACTATGTCTATAAAAAAGAATTATCTGCATCTGTATAAAATGCTTGTCCCTCTCATAAATTTCTGTGATACAAAATCAAAAAAGAAATAAATATAAAAATATAATATTACACGTAATAACATACACGTACATTAAGAAAATGAAAGTAAATAAAGTGCCATGAAAAAATATAGACATCTCTGATGATTATTGATTATGAACATTCTCATAAACGTCAATTATAATTACTAGTAGTCAATGATGATGGTTTAACGTCACTATTCCCCACACTGGGGCTTGGGCGGTGTTGACATTGTGAAACTTTAATGTGGAGCGTTGTGATCTTTTAGTCCGGATGCCCTTCCTGACGACTATCAATGACACTTTCAGGGTTCGACCTCTGGACCGAATCATCGCTAGGCTAAGCACTTAACCACTGTGCTACGGAGATCACCTGACTTGACAATGCAACCTGACTTATCTTACCTCATCGCAGATTGTCAATTACGATCGACGGATGTCCTAGACATGTACAACTGATAAATATGTCGGTAAGAATGCAGTCAGAATCTCTCGGATTAGGACCTCGGGTATTTAACTGAAATTTGCCTCCACATTTATGGCTAAAATATCAAAGTCATCTTTTGACCATGTTGCATAATGATAGCTTGAGCGCGAGTGCAGAAGTAGGACGCATGTCCATAAAAAAGTCGAGATCAACACTGAGTATAAAGAATGCAGCAAAAAGAAGTTTTATGAATGAACAATAGTTAGATTAATAGAAAAACACAAGAAGAATGGGTAATAAAGTTTCTACTATCATTTTGCAGTATATAATGTTTGAAAAATGGCAAAATTTGACTTATATCGTTTTGACCTACTCGCGCTTCATTAGAACATTACATTATAAATATGGGCATCATCATGCGAAAATGTTTTGTATTGGATCAGTTGATTTCAGCAAACGGTCTGGATAACATGGCTTGGTGGAGCGTCCTACCAAGAACACATTTTGTAATTTGACCAAAGCTTATTTGTCACATTCATTGAGAAAAAAGTTTTATTAACTTCATGAGTGAAATTTATCTTTATCCTAGCTTTGCCGTGTGGCTGATAATCATTAAGATTGCAGTCAACGCTAACTACTGAGCTTAATGTGACAAAAATCTGACGAAATAATGTGATATTTTAGACGAGCATCATTCTCTACGTACAGTCATGGTAGCTTGGAGGAGGAGCACTTGGTTCTTCAGAAAGTTTGAGGTTCGAGGTGGAAAGTTCCAGCGAGAGTCGGTGACCGTTGAGCGGCATCATCTCAGCGGCTCGCGGCCTCATATCAGCGGCTCGCCTCTCCTCCTCAAGACGGTTCTCTTCCCGAAGTTGTTCTTCTTCCATACGAAGCTGAGCTGTCCTCCGGGCCTCCCGTCGCCGACTTTGCCGTCTCCGCCACTTCTTCTGAATCAAATGACACGGACAGCAGATTATTTGTGCTATAGTCTCCGCACACTCGGAGAGGAGGCTAGGGCACTTGCACAGGATGAGGATGAAGATACCCACGACAGCAAGTAATCCAAGGATGATGAAGACGATGCTCCGAATACCATTCCCACTGGAGAGATGGAAACAGAATGATGAATAACACTTGAATAGTAGAGAAAGCTTATGGAATTTCTGATATGAATGCTAATCTGTCGCTACCGGGCGAAATTCATATTAGCATGCTTTCGAACACAATCAGAAACGAGTACATCCTTTTCCGATCAAGGAAAGTTAGGGGATAATCCAACTCTTAACGCATTTCTGCATGTTCACTTCAAGCAAAAATGTTCCGTTTTTTTAAGATGGATTCATTCATATTTACTACGCAGAATTCAATCGGTGAAAATGAACAAATCGCTAAGCAGTCCTCTCGATATAACCTCTAGTATTCCACAGATTTCCATCCTTGGACCACACATTTTCAATGTTTCCGCATATCCCCTGAGACTTCTTAACAATATGAATATTATGATCAAATACGTCGACGAATGTGCATTTGTGATGCCTGTTTTGGCAATCAGTGGATCAAAAGTCATAGATAAACACAATAGTATGCTAAACAGTCAGGAAACATTCCTTCAGTCTGTAAATATGGATTAGCTACTCCTGTACCGAAAAACAGACTGCCATTGAGAACGAGCTGAGACATATCACCGTACTGCCTGCGATTGAGAAAATATTGGAAAGTTTTGTTTTGGACAGTATACGTTCTGTGCTCAATGGCAATATCAAGCGTGATCATTTTGGATGTATGCCGCATTCCTCGACAACATATGCTTTGATCCATCTGCATGAACACATCACCAAGAAACTCGAACTTAAAGAAGCTATTGTTGTCGTATTTCTGTCCCCAGACTTGCATTCGACACCGCTTCTTATAGACTATTAATTGAAAAATTATTTACGCTTAAGTTACCACTTGAATTCATAGGGCGGGTCTCGTCGTATCTTGGTGACCCCTTTTAGTCCGTGCGTTTGGGTAACTTTATCAGTAATCCCGTTCATGTAAGGAGTGGAGTACCTCAAGGGTCCATTATTGGTCCTCTCTTCTTCACTTTTTCACTGCAGACCTCATTGACCCACAATTAACGGACTACATCAAATATGCTGATGGTACTGTGATTATTCAGACAATTGACCGCGACTCCTTTACAAGCATGCAATAACTTCACGGAGCTCTCAACAACATCGTGTCATCAAGTGAGAAAACAAACCTGAGTTTATAAAGTCAAGACTGTTTATGATATCAAAGAAAAATTGCCATGTGAATTTTTATTCCTTTTCACTCAAAAAGTTGACAATTTGAAATTGCTCGGTGTGACAATTTCCTCCAACTCAAAGTGGGACCACATGTCATTCTAACATCGAAGAGATGTTGGACATGATTTTTTCAAAGGCGCTTGATTCAAAGCAAGTATATTATGCATATCAACACACTTTGGTTTGATTGGTTTAGATATTAACAGCCCTGATTTCTTTGAATAGATATAACTATAAACTTTTTTGATTTTGGTGAGAGTCAATTTATGAAGATCCAACTTCTCTGAAAAAATTTTAATTGACTGGTGTTTGGATTTGTTTCTTGAATCTTTCATTCTCGGCTTACCAGAAGTTACAAGTTAATGGTGCTGGCACATGCTCGTGGATTATTTATTCACGCAGAGGGATTCTAAATAAATATCACAAAAACAGTAATCTTCTGATCACCTCTTGATAAAGTTACTTGTTAACGATAACTAAGGTCAAAGATACATGTACTTTTCCTCCATGAGCACCAATTAGAATCTATTTGATGGCGAACATTTAAGACTTTTGCTCATACAATTTTTCAGTGCACCACTACATCAGAGCACTTACGATTTCCAGTAGTCACAACATCTTTCATTGTCCTCATCTCCACAACAATAGAGTTCGTTGTCTTGATCAGAAGCCGTTGGGCAGAAGAACCAACCGTAGACCTTTTGAGTGATATTGCGTTGCGGATATCTGTATATATTCCGGCAGATCTCCATTTCTGAAAGCACAATGGCTGTTAATATCCAGCGGATATTCCTTCTAACAGCAAACGATCATCAAATTCAAGATAAAATTACTGCTCGATGAAAAACATTGTCGCGGTCAACTGCCTCTTTCAAATGCAACTGCTGTCAGAGAATGCAAAGTGGCGCAAGGTCAAAGCACAGCCGGTGAACTAAGTTGGACATGATAGACCAATCAACGACAGAATTGAGGCAGCACATTTTGCGAATCCCCTAATTCATGTTGCATCATGACGCTTCATATTCTAAAGAACACGGATCATGCTTTTTAATATTCACTTTGGAATAAATGGATACTGTTTAAATGCCTAAACTGCTCAAATTCAAATGATTAACTGCAACCAATTAAAGATAAAGGAACGAATAATCTTCCATCATTAAACGGATAATTTTGGAATAATTGTGAACTGTAAAAGTGCACTACATAGTGTCTAATGAATTGAATGTGACATCAATCACATCAGTTCATAATTTTACTTCATCATGGTTATTAGCCCTATTTGCCTCAGGGGGCGGGCTTTTCGCTCCCCCTTTCGGTCTTTTATCTCACGCCGGAACGTTTGAATAATTGCTTGAAAGTCTCCTTCCCTGACTTTTCCTAACTTTGTGTTGGCTTTCTCTGAGTGGCAGATGTTTTTCTGTAGACCCAATATTTTAGCCTCAGGAGACACATGAAAAAATTTACGACCATATTTTTCGACCTTTTCGATTTTCACCTCTATTGATAAGAATTTTGAGCTTTGAGTTTTCAACTTCCGTAGTTTGCCAGAAATATGGTCGACTAATTATGTCACTTAATACTCAGAAACTTTTTACCTCGTTAAAATGACCAATATTACGTATGCTCTATACATGCTACTTATACATACGAAATTTAAAAAAATGATTGTTTGAATGTTAAAATGCTATTTATAGTAAAAAGATGAACTTGGAATGAAAAACTGATGCCACCATCGGATAGAGCATACCCAAAAAATCTAGATCCTATTATTTTATGCCATAGAAGTTAATGGTCTAGAAGATCTTAGGGGGGTGGGAAATAATGCCCCCTCTTAATACTTCACCGATAAGAAAAAGTCTGAGGCAAATAGGGTTAAACGAAATTTTGGAGCCTCAGACTAAGGATTTGTCACGGATCCCAGACCTTAGGTTAGTCAAAATACTACGATGCTTATATTTACGAATGACAACAGAATTTGTGTGAAAGACTTATCCCAAATTTAGGCGCTTTACTACATTTTTGGAGTTTTGGAGACGATTTCATCCTATCAGTTTGATGGCATCGAGTCTTCATTGACTACACATCACTTATATGCATGTGCGACAAAAAAAACTGAAGCAAGCTTTGGATACTAATATGACTTATATGTCGCATCTAAATTAAAAGTAGAATCCCAGGTCAGCATTGCGAAATTGCGGTCTAAATGCTCCAAAATGGGATAATGTCGTGTAATGGGTAAATATGAATAATCACTAATCTCAGAATGTTTTTACCATTAAGTAACCTGCTATTGAGCAGTTCCTAATGCTCAATAGTAAGAGCGTCAATACAATAAACAACTAATAATTAAATAGAACTCCTACAAAATAACAAAATGAACGAAGTACATTGACGACAGATCAGTAAAGTGGATTTAAACAATACGGGCACCATCAAAGCTGATAGCAGATCACTGTCGTGCGCTTGCAACCATGTCAATTCAACTTTACTTGAGAGATGAGGTGACCGCAAAAATTTTTACGTCTTTCGATTTTCGAGTAGGAAAGGCTTACATCTATTTATCATTTATCTTGAATTCAGTGAATGAATGCTACAGGAAACTTCGATGAAATGCAGATACTACATGTACTACCATTTTCGTCGTTGATAGCTCCAATTTTATGTTCATCTTAACTTGAGAGATCAAAACACACGAGAAAATGAATGAAAGTCATGCGTAGACAAGCAGATACAGCGAAAATGACAGGAAAACTCCATAACCATCAAAATCAAGCAAGCAATAGGCAAAAAGTCAAATAATTACTTCTACACCATAGCTAAGCGAAAGGTAAACACTTGATACAAACTATTGAGCTTCAAAAGGAGGTGACACATTTGCGCTTGTCTTTATGATAATGTGTTACGATGCAATACGACTAGACGCCAAAGCATTTCTGCATTTGAGCCGAAATCTGCACCAGCTGTTATTATGATTATTCATAATATTGGCCGCACACACTTTTGGAGTCTTCAGCAATTCAAATCTCCGTGACTCTGAGAGACCTCTTACGCTGGACTTATAGCTAGCGATCAAGGACATGAGGGTGTCAATCTTACAGTACGCGACAGCAAGTTTTAAACTTGGCATAAATCTACGGACACGTACATTTTTCAACACCTATATTTTTTGCTATTAAGAAATATCGACAAATTTATAATCATCTGAAAGAGAATTTTCGGATCTATCATTTGAATGCTGTTGAATTTGGTTCCTAGAGGCCTATAAACCCGAAAGCCCCAAATTTTCTTTGACTTGTTTTGACAAGTGCATAAATCAATTTGAAACATTCTCCTTGTAATATTCAAAACCGTCACAAGATTGGCTTTCAGAAAATATATAGTTTGAAAGTGTTTTCTCGAAGTTTATAGGCAATATTTTGAAAGTAGTATAGATAGAAAATGTGGCGATTTTTTCATTTTCAGAATATTTCTTCGAAGGGCCTTAAATTTACCCAACAAAAGCAGAAAACACTAGTTTTGAGGTAAATAAATGTCACCAGTTAGATAACAGCGTTATTTCTGTCATTATCGCAACACATTCTGAAAATGAAAAAATCGCCACATTTTCTATCTATACTACTTTCAAAATATTGCCTATAAACTTCGAGAAAACACTTTCAAACTATATATTTTCTGAAAGCAATTTGCCATCGGTTTGAATATCACAAGGAGAATGTTTCAAATTGATTTATGCGCTTGTCAAAACAAGTCAAAGAAAATTTGGGGCTTTTGGGGTTATGGGGCCTCTAGGAACCACCAATTTCAAAAACAATTAATTCAACAACATTCAAATGATAGATCCGAAAATTCTCTTTCAGATGATTATAAATTTGTCGATATTTCTTAATAGCAAAAAAATTTAGAAGGTGTTGAAAAATGTACGTGTCCGTAGATTTATGCAAGTTTAAAACTTGCTGTCGCGTACTGTAGATGGTAGCATTCCAGGCACAACCACGAAAAATAGCTTGAGAGCTGGGAATCGAACCCAGACAGCGAAATACTTACGCGGCACGACCACCACTAGTTTGACGAGGCACCGGATGTTAAATGACACGCTTGCATGCTACATGATGAGCTGGCGAGCCATTTTTCGTGGTTTTCGAGCCATCTTGTTACCTTGTTACAACCTGAATGAAATGATCTGTTCATGGTGACTTGCATCTTTTGGTTAATTCAAAAGTTGCATACTCCATGTTGCATCCATCGATTTCTCAAAGCTTACATGTAAAGCGATTGTATACAAAGATGCAATAACATTGAGTAACTTTGAGTAGGTACTGATTTATTATCAAATTTAAATTTGAGGGTTGTCCGAAAATTATCAAGAGCATGTAATACGGGCCTTTTGTACACTTTGCTTCTATTCCGCTTGTAGTACCAAGCGCCTTTATCACTTTTTCACATATCAAGTCAAGATAAATTCCCAAAAAAATTGATTGAAATTTATTGAAGTTAAAAGTAAAACTCGTTCTAGACGGGACTTCGGCGTCCTGAGCCTTCTATCGGTCGATGGTAAAGGCCAAGATGCAACAGTGTGAAGTTTTATTCTAAGATGTGAGTTATGTTTAGAAGTGTATTGGTTGTATGCGTGACTGTCGAGCTGTGAAGAGAGATTGTAGTCTGAAAGTTCGTATTTCCTGTTTATTGTAGGTTCGAGATGGGTTATTTCTTTTGTTTCTGCTATTGTTGTATCTCGAGTGCTGAACACTTGATGAATGAATCCAACCTGAAAGTTACCGATGACGCCTGTCCCCCTATGTTCATCTCTGAGATGGATGTAAAGCGCGCTCTAATTGGTTTTATTATCAATGGTCTTCTTATGCTCCTGATGTCTTGTTTTAAACATGTGGGTCGTCTTTCCCATGTAATATTCTCCGCACTGACTGCATGTATATTGATATACGAGTACTATGAACCGATCTCGGCAGGAGTATTTGCTACTACATAAATTTTATTTTATAATTTTTTTGACAATGGAATCCCTATGTACGCCCTATTCATGTATTTATAGAACATCTTCCCACCGGTTGACAGTTTGTGAGTTGTGACCTGTCCAACCACCGCCGGCACCGGTCAACCGGCAACAGCAATTCTGTTCCTCAATTCAGTTAATTTATCTCTTGCAATGTGCTCTACGCTTGGCAACGATTCTCTGTCAAAAGATTTTGCATTTCTAACGATCAGAATCCTTGATATTCATCTGGATTTCCCACGGAATCAAAAGTCTGGCAAGGAAATTTCCTCCGATGACTCCGATGAGGTGAGTCATTGGCACACGAAATCTCTTCGGCAATGAATGACGCAGCAGCATCTCAGACGACGACAAAATGAGACAATGAGACGGAATAGGTCGATCAGTGCATTCGAACGAGGCCAATTCTTTGTTCAATCCAGTTCTTCTCTAAGGTGTCCAGGTCATCTGTCAGTTCAGGAGAAAAAAATCAATTCATTCAGGTTTTATAGAAGAGCAATGATAAAAACGACAAGAACAAACACCGTAATTTAAACCGGTGCTGTGGCCTTGTGGTAGAGTGTTCGTTCTCCGTCCGGGAGACCTTGGTTCAAACCTTGGTCGGGTCAAACTTAAGACTTTTAAAATAGATACGCTCTGCATTCTTGCTTAACACCCAGCACAAGTAGAATGAGAGTGAGATAAATAACAACTCGGCCAAATGGAAGAAAGGCTCCATGCCTAATGTGCTTCCGAGTATGAACAATGTTCTTATTTTTATTTATTCTGCATTTTATTCTATATTATTCTTCTAATGGCAAATACTGTCCTTCTTGGATGCGGCTACTGTTAAAAAAATTCCCTTGAAATTGATTTTACAATTTGAACCACCTAAAAGTGTAGATGGCTACTCAATTGCCTTTTCACTTACAAGTCAAGTTATTGTGCAAAGTATGTGTGATGTTAACCTAAGCACGATATAATACATGTATGTGCATGCTATAAGCTTAGTTTCATTACTCAAGTATGTTCTTTGTGGCACAGAGTATTCAGATTTTCGACAATTGACACCATGTGATGTATCTAGCTGTGCTTAGACAACTACACTTTTATACAATTACACACTCCTAACAGGAACATTGTTTATAAAACTCGATAATTAAAATAGTCAATAACTAAATCATTGTTTTGTCTATTCATATGTATGGCGAAATTTGTTGACGTTGTCTATATTTTTCTATAATTTATCATTAATAACCTATTCCTCTTTTCATCATCAATGTTTCACAACTAACAGACTCAATTATTACGTAACATATATTCTAAAATTATTAGGCATATTCCACTGATGACAACAGATAGGATTACCATAAAATATAAAATATTGTTATATCTACGGGGTTTCATGAGATTTCTAAGCAGCCAAAATTCAAGATATGTTGACACAGCATACTGTGTACTTAATACTTTGTATCAAAATAATTACATTGACAACTTTGACAAAGTATGTTAGAACACTGTATTTTAGACAAGACACAAGGCAATCATTCAGGTGATTCACTAAAAAAATACACATTCCAATAGCTGCTGAGGCTATATCTGCCCTCCCCTTCTGGTCTACTACTTCTGCATCCTTCAAATGACAAATCTACGCAAGAATATCATCCAAAGCGAATGACAACAAATAAGTCAATAAAGACACCAACACCCTTGAAACACGAATGCACCCGCCTAATCAAGGAATCGAACCGAAGTCCGTGGTAGAGACCAGCTCGCACCTGCTTCACTAGGCCACGCTGAGGGCACAACAGAAATGCGATTGAAGACAGCTCATTGTCCCATTGTTATCGACAGAGTGCTGTCAGCAATCATTCTGTAGCGAGACAGCATAGCAGCATGTCGCTCGCCTACGCTAGATTCTCGATAGGTGCAAATGCATGATTACTTTGGCGTAGAGTATTGCGGCATAGACGCGTTGTCGCTACAAATGTATTGTGCGCAATTTAG
This sequence comes from Prostheceraeus crozeri, assembly GCA_907163375.1. Classification (NCBI taxonomy): domain Eukaryota; kingdom Metazoa; phylum Platyhelminthes; order Polycladida; family Euryleptidae; genus Prostheceraeus; species Prostheceraeus crozeri. Next base: position 126,070 of record CAJQUW010013913.1, on the reverse strand, counting down.
CTATGGCACAATGTGGAAAAAGGAATAGTACGGCAGCCAAAACGAGTTTCTGCAGGGAACGAGGCCGAAAGTGAGACTTTCACACAATGATGTACATCCTATGCCTAATACGAATGTGGATGTCTGCCGATTTCTAGTGAGTTCCTCTTCTTGTCAGACAGGATCAAAGAAAAGCACATGTAAATCCAATGGGACGCAGATTGCAGTTTTTGGTTAAAATGAAATTTCGTATGTTTTCTCTGATTAAACGAAATGTACTAAGCCCAGAGTCATAATTTTTGGCATGGAATGTCTTCATGTCATTTCCTTTCATGTTCATTTTCTGTAAAGCTAAACACATTAAGATTTGGCGAGCCTCTTAATGTCGGCAAACACAAACATTTTGAGCAACTTTATCCACATTCAACCACATTCTCACAGACATTGTCGATCAGAAGCATGATAATAGCACATGCACATGAAAGGAAATTACATGAAGACATTCCATGCCAAAAATAATTACTCTGGGCTCAGTACGTTTTGTTTAATCAGAGAAAACATACGAAATTTCATTTTAACCAAAAACTGCAATCTGCGTCCCATTGGATTTACATGTGTTTTTCTTTGTCTAAAAAAAGAGGAACTCTCTTGATCGGCAGACACTCCGTATTAGGCATAGGATGTACATCATTGTGTGAAAGTCTCACTTTCGGCCTCGTTCCCTGCAGAAACTCGCTCTGGCTGCCGGACTAGAAGGCAACAGTGTATCCCGTAGAAAGATGTTTTAGAAATCTCAGTGAGCGCATATCTCCATGTGTGTCCATAGCATTACTGCTAGTCCAGTTCACTTACGCACAATATTATTGACATAGATTTTTTAGGGCAACAATGTAGCACATTGTTACGCGCTCTCAAATCTCCTACATTATTGACCTAAAAATCCATGTTGATGTTATATTGAGACGAAAATAGATGTTCACTAAGCGCAAATGGAAGTTTCCTTCAGAAGTATTGGTGAGATTCAGGCGCGCAAAACAAATACTTACGAAGCAATTCATCATCGTAAGAATTCCCTGCGTCACTGTAATGCATGCCTTCCATTCTTGGGGCAATGTAAATCGTACCGTCTTGCAGAGCAATTGTCTTTTGTGGGTATGTCCACTTCCGAACGTTGTATAGTGCAGGTAGACGGCCGTAGGGCACTCTTGGTTTGACATAATAACGAGTGTTTCTATGCATTCTTCCTCTGCGATGGTAATCCCCGGCTCGAATAATGTTCCGTCGGAACAAACGACTTTCTCGTCTGATATCTGTCCGCAACCTGTGCATTCTTCTTTCGTGATCTTTCCAGTCATCTGCGATTCAGGAATCGAAATCAGGCGACATTTCTACCTCAGATGACGCACACAAGCGTTAGTAGGCTTCTTCATGAGATGATCCCGTTGATTCACATGATTTCCTTATGTTTATCATTAGTAATAATTAGAATGAAATTAGAATGAGCTAAGATGAGTAATTTTCTTCATGAACACAGCGCATATGTCATGATCACTTCAAAACTCTTGTTATATAAATAAACCTGACCACCGATTCATGAATACATCAATGGTTTTCATTCTTGAGTTATTTGCCAACACCTCGACGAGCAAACATATGTAAAACAGCATGACACATCAGCGAATGGAAGTAAATTGATGGTCTGAATTCACAGGAAATTTTTCCCTAGCACATCACGAAGTCTTGCAGTCAACATGATTTTACTGTTCCAACAAGATGCGACGCAAACAAATCGCCTGTATTAAACACGAATATTTTTCACAATATTTCCCGCCAATAACGGTAGTTATGGGTTATCTCCCCCGCCCACGTTTTCTAATTTGTTTAAATAAATTTTATGGATAAAGCAATTTATGGGTAACATGTTATTAGGCAGAACAGATCACGTCATTCAACTCTCAAACTAAGCTTTTATGTACACGTGAATAAATTTATGCACGAATCTGCATGTAGAAACACGTCCTCGACACGAAACACGAACGCAGACATCTCTTGCAAACTGTGGAAAGAACATCAATGACGATAAAAAGCGATTTAAGCAGATGAAGCTTCTGTGAGAAAATTAAGAACATTTATGAGAAGAACTTATATTCTATGTGGAAGTAGGTGACCTGAGGAAACTTTATTGATTCAGAGTTACAGTGCGCATCCTGATGACAGCTACCGAGTCTCAAATCAAAGTGAAGCGGTTTAGGGCATGCTTGAATTAACCCAGGTCAATAGGTACTTAACGACCACCTCCTGGTACATTCACGTGAATCTGGTCGATAGAGGCGATTAACAGAATACGACCTCGGGTGACATCCTGAAATCCATACATTAATACATCCATTTTCATCCTCACAGCATAGAATTTGAAGCAAAGGGATGTAACATTGACGGTTAGTTGTATCTAACTATTTATTATGTGGTTGTGGGGAGAGAGAAGTGAACTATACTTAGAAAAGTTTCGTGTAGTTGCATCGCTGTTGTACTTATTTTCGCATTATCCGGTCATCCCCATCATCTACATCGCAGAATTAATAAAACAATTCGCTCCGGCTTCGTGAAATTCAAGTAGACTCTTAATTGATTTCTGCACAAATTGCTAGCATAGTTGTCATAAAACTAATCCCGACGTGAGCATTCATCCAGGGCGATCTTCATAAGCATGTAACTGACCTCACTGAGCTCAGATTTTCTTTAACCTATTGAGATCTGATCACAAAATCCCTCTCAAAATGTCCGTGCTCAGTAGGCACTGTATTCTATCGAATCAGCCGAAGCGGTAGCGAAACGTTGCACAGAATGCACAGCTTCATTTCATTCCTTTTTAGATCGAGAATCCCTACAAACAGGGATGCGGAGTCCCATCATTTTGATAGGACTCCGACTGCGGGGTTGATACGACTCCGCCCTTTGATAGGACACCGACTCCGACTCCGGGTGGTTTATAAAGTTTATAAAGCCAATTTTTTTTGAAAAACAATTTGTTAATCTTCATCATACTTGTAGATCATAGGCTTACCTGAACCTATTTTTAGTGATTATTGCTGTATCAATTATCAATCTTTTACGATGAAAGTTTATCAAATGTCGCTTTCAGATGGATGTATGGGACTGGGCTCCTCCCATCTTCTTGATGTGTGCTTCACACGGTTTTTCTCCAGTCTGTCTCTACCGGGCTGGAAAATCCCCATCCTTCTCCAAAAAATATGAGTGCACTTTCGATTTTAATATGCCCTTTAGAGGAGCCATCACATATACGATTACCGTGAGGGTAAGAGATAATGTTCTCAAACAAACTCGTATTTCATTTTTGCTTCACCAGTATTTTCATTTCATTTTCATATCGTCCTATTGTTAGTTTGCCACACAATTCATACGAGCTATACAAGCCGCATGAATATGCAAGCACAGTCAGCTGACGTAGCATCTTTACTAGTCAAGTGAACAAAGCCAACTCCTGGTATCGCTCTTGATCTGTGTGGTTTGTGCATGAAGTGTAAAAGAAAATCCCGGAAAATAAGTAGTAAGAAAATGGCATTGAGAGGACTTTTGAAATGTCCTCGAAATTCATGTCTTGAGAAAGCAAGTCCATTTCAACTGTATTCATGTTTGTTGCTAGCTTTTCAATATCAGCGGTTTTAATCATCAGCTAATACACACATACACATTGTACAGTATAAGTAAACTGACCACATCTGCAACAGTCAATTTTTCGTAACTACAATATCGCAACTTTCACTCAATGCGCTATGCTGCAGGTCCTTTAAGACATTTGCAAATGTCCACACATCTTAGAGCAATCATTCTGCAATATTATTCTCCTACATCAACATAAAAATCGGGCATCCCTTAATTCTATAAAATCAAACAATATTATGTCGTTGATCTTTTACGGGATGAATTTCATGTACAACGGAGGCCTATGTTGTGACCGATTCATTTATTAACGAATATTCGGACCACTAATATCCTTTATTAGGTTTGTCAATCTTCTTTTTTCTCAGCTTGACCCTGTCCGTGGTCGACTCCTTTTCTGAGGGTATTTCTTCAATGTCCCGGACCATATGGACCTTCCAGCTCCATATTCTTCTTCATAGTGTCTTCGCTGACATCATCCATTCCAACACTTTTCGGATTTCGTCATCTTTCTCGCGTCTCGCAAAATGCCCGTCTCATAATAGTCTGCTTTTCTTTATGGCTTCAATTGTATTTCTCTTTCCACTCGAATTCCTGATCTCCCACCGCTAGCTCACAATATCCATCTCAACATCCGCAATTCAGTACTTCTCAAGAGATTCTGCTTTTCACTTCTGTAAAGGATAACAAATGTGGTGACAGCTCGGTACACTTCAGCTGGTCACAGGAAACTTTGGGTCGCATCTGACTCCGTTCACGTCTGTCCTATCCGTTCACATCTATCCTGCTACTACACGCTCATTCTTGGCTTTCTCAACAGCCTACAGATGGGGGAGTGGACCTCATCTCATAAACCTTGATTCCTCTTCCTTCTTTCCTTGTATTTTTCATCGCATTGCCTCTCCCCCATGCATTGTTCTCATTCATCTCAACTTCCCTCCATCTTCGCCTGCACCCTCGAGGCTTTTCTTCTCACTGAACTCCGCAGTTGCTTAATAGCCAGCGAGAAGCAGCTCCAAAGTTTCTTCAGCTTCCCGGTGGTGACGGTGTCGACCCACCTCGTCCATGCTGTTGATAGGGGGTCCAGGGGCCGTCAGGTGTTGGGCGGGCCAATTGCCTGCTCCAAGCGGTGGATGAGCTCTCCAGCTTCCTCCTTTTTCGTTTTATAGAGTATTAGATTTCATCAAAAGTTTGCATTCTGTAAGTCATACTTGGGTTGCTTTAGAAAGGTGATCATCGTTTCAGTCATGGTGAACTACTTCTCTAGATCATTACAGCTACATACAACAACAGTTATCTAAAACATCTTCACGAATTTGAATTGTCAGATTTCCAGGAAGTGAGTTGCTGAAGTATTCAAATCATCTAAGAAACGAGGCTAAACAAGTGCAGGCAATGTGAAAACAGCATTGTTTCCGCTGCACCACCTACGCATGTTCAAGCAGCTCCTCATTGTTAAAATTAACACCCTTTAATCAGTCAACCATCAAAAAGAAGTAGACAGGCACAAAAAGTGACTCATGAAATGATCGTCAACTTGATATAAAAAATTCTTGCGCCAAATGCTAGAACCAATTTTGTTGAGTTTCGGAGAACTAACAACTTTTCAGTATTGAAATCGGCATGTCAGTCTTGACGACCTATCTGTCTGTGGTAAACAGAATTCGTGAATCATTCTATCGTTTCACTGCAAGTCATTGAAGATATACTTTAGGAAGTAGCTCAAACATGTAATTGGATAGCAATGCATTTAGGTCAATAAATGTCGGCCAGACATGAATTAGGACATAATGTCAGCCGAAAGGAAATTCATTTCAGGTCCTTTATGCTTAATGCTGACGAGCATTGTTAGTAGACCATAACTGACCATGCGGCATCGTCTATGACGAACTGCCAATCTTAATGATTCTATCGAATCGGGAAAGTGAGACGGGGTAATAAAGTCGTATGAGAGTTCTTATATTGACAAATTGTTATCAAGACTCATTACGAAACTGTGTCGCAAAAATTGTGTTCGATGAATTGGTGAAGGAACCCTTGAATAATCTGTTCAGGAAGTAGTTCCGATCTCACTTGAAGGGAAGCTAACCACAATATTGTAAGAGTGGCCTCTTGCTGAGGAGGTATCTCCGCTTTCACACGAAGGATTTCCAGCCATGACCTTGTGAAACTGACAGCCTGGAGGGGAGATGCCTCCGTTCTCACTTGAAGGGATACCAACCAACACTTTGTCAAACTGACCGTCTGGAGGGGAGATGCCTCCGTTCTCAATTGAAGGGATGCTAACCGTAACCTTGTTTTACTGGCCGCCTGTAGGAGAGATGCCTCCGCTCTAACTTGAAGGGATACCAGCCATAGTCCTGTGAAACTGACAGCCTGGAGGGGAGATGCCTCCGTTCTCACTTGAAGGGATACCAACCAACACTTTGTCAAACTGACCGTCTGGAGGGGAGATGCCTCCGTTCTCACTTGAAGGGATGCTAACCGTAACCTTGTTTTACTGGCCGCCTGTAGGAGAGATGCCTCCGCTCTAACTTGAAGGGATAGCCAACCATAACCTTGTGAGACTGGCCACAGTCTGGGAGGCACCTCCACTCTCACCTAAAGGAAGACGTGATAGCCACAATTCTGTGAGACTGATCGGTTGTTGGGGAGGTACCACTGTTCTCACACGAAGGATTCCTAACCACAATCTTGAGACTGGCCCCTGTTGTGGAGGTACCACCGACATAGTCTGGTGGGTTGAGGCTAATGATTAACATCGCTTTTCTTTCGCATCGATTCCATTTGAAGACCATAAAATGCATCGATTTTGTGCCTGTTCTCAGATGACATAATATGTCTACTTTCCTGCATTCAAATCACGCGGCTCACGAATCTTGATGCAGCTCTGTATTAAATACATGTTTTATTCATTTTCTGCAATAGATGTTTATTATGTGAAATTGAAGAAACTTCATTATCGAATTGATGTTCATCTGAATGTACAAACGTACAATAAATATTGGCAATTCGGATTCTTGCAACAATAACGTGCAGAGGTTCCGATGTTCAGGAAAACAACATTTTACACATTCCAATGTCGGCATGGATGATGCACATTCGCGGCAGGGACTATGACTCGTTGGACTTCGTTATCGTTTCAAATCTGCCCTTCATCATCTACATCTACTTCCACCATCACAAACACCATTATCATCCATTTCATGAGGTCATGTTAGTTCCCATTCCAACACACATTGATTAACTTCAAAGAATCGACAATTCGATTGCATCATTACTTACTGCGTTTCAGCACATATTATCTGGAGTGGGGCCTGTGTCCACGCGCCAGTATGTCACTTTCTAGCTAACATTGGTTTTTCCGAGAAGCGTGGAAGCTGGCAACACAGGATGTTCTCACATCTGACATCGCGAAATAATACACCGACCGCGCAAAAGTCAAGCTACGACTGGTAATGCAAATCGTCTATTCTTATTCATGGAGAAACGTATATTCTCAGATTAACGCATTGGTGCATACCATAGAGTAAGTATATTAGGTAGAGTGGTAACTCAGCATTTATTAAATCCCCAATGTGTATACAGTTTCGATTTAATTAAGTGAGCGAGTGGATACCAGATCGAGACCCAGTACCACCTGTGAGATATGCAGTTTTTACACGTTTGGAGAAATGTAAACGATTTTGACTGATAATATGGCAATACAGAATAAGGAATATTATTCCACAAAGTCCTCCATGTCACGTCAATTTGGAGAGGCAATGTTAAATTGAGATTCGATGGGTTACCATCACTGAAAGCTCAGCTTTATTACAATAAGATTATTTTCTGAAGCGTGATCATATCACAAACTGCCACTGAAAGGGCAAATATCATAATCAAGGAAGCTGATAATAATTGACTCTAAAAGATGTTGATGGGTCCACATTTCCATTTAGATTCAGGAAGTGACGCCTTATGAATAATAAAATCATGCCGCTGAAAATTGAATTAACGCAATTAACATCTCAGCTAAGAAGCACAATGAGATCTCAACTTTTCCTTAAAGACTTGCAGAAACGTGCATTATAATGTAGTTCATGAAATTTCCTAGGACATCAGCTTAATTTCCGCTTAATTAAGATGCTTGTTAGTGAATATTCATTCCTTTTGATGTCCAACTTGTTTCATACTACTTCTATGAGGGATTCACGTCGGCAGTATATAAATTTGCAAATTTTCACTTTTTAGAAACTGCTCAAATAATTTTTGTACCAGAGGAACGTAATCTCCGTAAAAAACTGAATCTTTTGATATAAAAATGTTCACTATACAGACACTTTTCTGAGTCGACACTCTACCTATATATATATATATATATATACTTACTCTATGGTGCATGCGGTCCTTAGAGATTAAACTTAGGAGTGATCCTACCGAATGTTTTAGTCTAATGTAGTCTGCTTATGTTATTTGGCCTAAAAGCTTTTCAATTGTGTGAATTTGCCTACGAGGAGGATGTAAAGGCATATTCATTGTGGAGCAAAATTTATACAATCGTTCACAGTACGATAATGAGTCCTATACGTAGAATACTAGCATATACCTAGGTCTAGCCTTCAGAAATAGTGACTAAAGAATACGATGTGACCAAATTTGATAGCGAATAGATTCAATTGTATAATAAGCTTAGCCTACACTAGGCCTACGTCATGCATGCTGCCATGAATCCCTACCTGCTTATCCACTGACATATCCTGCATATTCGCAGATTAAGTTATTATTGTACATGCCCGCAGCGGGCCTCCCCATCCCAGCACATTATCATGCACTGATAAATTGTATCTTTTCTTTGTAGTCGACATAATTGTCCAATGTTCACATCAAGCACTGATGTCCGAATACTGATAGATTCATAGAGTCGAAGATAAGTGAGCTTGAGGCATCGCCATTATTCCGACATGATCGATTCAGGCACAGCAAAGTCAATGAGATGAGAGCGCATGAGATAGCTATAATGGAACTCTGACAACCAGCCTGAATGGAGAATATAAGCAGACTAAATGTTGCCCAGCCTCAACAGCAGCACAACAACATACCAATCATGCATTACATTATGATGGCATTGAGAAGGCAAGAACATAAAAAGTTGTAGACAGGGAACATGTTCTTCATGGTAAAATATTTTATGCCGGTACTTTATAAGCGGATTTACTTTTTAACTTCTACTCCTGAAGATATTGAAACTGTCGCTAGCTCTCCACACGAAAACTGATACATTCGAAGAAATTCTAGCAGATGAAATTAGCTGGGCTGCAAAGATGTTCCAGCTGCTATGAAGAGGCGTATTGCTTATTACTGATCATTACAATAATAACCATTCAATTATAGAATGTTATTAATGCAAACTGCTTGTTTTTTCACATGGAGTTTACATGGAGAAAAGGCTATGTCTGATGACTATGTTGGATGTAAACTATGGTTTATTCATTTATTTTTTGTACTTCATTGTTATAAAAAATCGACTACAGTAGATGCTGGCAAATCAATAATTTCCTCCAAAGTTTCTATTCCCTCATAACCTAAATTTTACGAAATGACAAACTTGTTTTGTTGCCAAAATGATTGTGTGTGCAGACTTCAAAAGCAGTGAAATAGAATCCCTTTTCAAGAATCAGTTCACGTGTGAATGTTAATACTAGAAGCCTAATTTACAAATACAAAGACATGAAGAGACATTTCAATAGATGAAAGAGAATAATTCATTTTTATCACTCACTATATACTTCATCGTCATATGTGTGTGTTGTTTCCCTGTAATGAATATGCTGCATTCTTGATGCCATGTAAATTGATCCCATTCGAATCGCTCTTGTCTTGGATCGACGTGTCCATGCTCGAGCATTGTATTTATATGGCATTCGACCGTATCTTCCACTTCCACTTCTACTGCTGGTATAGCTACTTCTTGAGGATCGACTCCTTGAATAACTCCGTGAATAACTCCTGCTGTAAGAGGACCTGCTTCCACTGTAGCTGCTGTAGCTTCCACCGCCTCCACGCCTGGACTCACACACTGAAAGTTTAGAAATGGACTCCGTTTATTTTTCTGATAACTTGATATCGTCAATCCTATCCGTTAAACATGTAAAATAGTTATCTCCTCCATGTTTTTCAAATTTATCTGCTCACTTTGACAGCCAATTACTCTTATTCAAGGGGTTAGCCGGTTTTCAAATTTACTTATACCCTATAAAACTTAATTGCCACAAAACTTTAAGAACTAATAAATGAATGCATAATCTACCTCATTCACAATTTCATGGAGATTAAGTAATTATTGAAGAAGAGTCTTAGTGTGGAGTGAACCTTTAATCTAATTAAAATCATGAGTCTTTTTGCTCTGTGAAGAAGGGTCTGGACCCAAAACGGTGAATAAAATAATTGCAGTAAAAACTTTGTTTTAACTTATTGCTTTTACAACAAGCGAAGGATTAGCGGGAAATCAGAGGAAGTGAGCCACTTTCTTGAATACAACCATTCAGTGCGTTATATGTTATACGCCGACGATCTCGTAATATTTGGAAGCAGTCATCAAGATGTAGAGCGAAGGTTGGAAGCATGGAGGAGAGCATTTGAGAGCAAGGGCCTGAGGGTAAGCCGTTCCAAGACCGAATATCTGTCGTCCGACCCAAGAAGAACAACTATGGAGATTCAGAGTCAGCCGGTGAAGAGTGTGGACTGCTTTAAATATCTGGGGTCCATGGTCAATACTGAGATGACCAGCGCAGGTGATGTTGCACATCGAGTACGTTGCGGCTGGAACACATGAAAGAGACTGAATCCAGTGCTATGTGACAGAAGGATGCCACTGAAGATAAAGAGCAAAGTATACTCCACTATGATCAGGCCAGCAATCCTTTATGGTTCTGAGTGCTGGGCCCCTCTCAAGACAGATGAGCAGAAGCTGCACGTGGCGGAGATGCGGATGCTAAGGTGGATGCAGGGCTACACACGCTTGGACCGGAAGACCAATGAAGAAATAAGATCTAATGTGGAGATAGCCCCTATTCAAGAAGTGGCAAGAGCAAGAAGGCTGTCATGGTTTGGTCATGTGCAGCGTTGCGGAGAGAGCCAGCCCATCCCCTTAAGAAAGCATCACGTCTGCAAGTGGAAGGAAGAAGAGGTATAGAGGCCGCCCGAAGAAGACCTGGACAGCGACAGTAACAACCGACATGAAGGCAAAAGGAGTAGATGCCTCCCTGGTCCACAACCGGAAGGAATGGAAAAAGAGGACTGGACCTACCCTGGGATACGCGGGACAAGGGTCGACAAGGTGAGCAAGGTGAGCAAGGTGAGCAAGGTGAGCAACCATTCAGTGCGTGATTTCTACTGGTCATGTGAAAGTCGTTCATATATCTCATTTCGTTGGAGGAACAGTTCTAGATAACACGGTTTATTCGCACACTTGAGCTCTACTAGCCGCAATCCTTTGCATGATCAACCATTACTCATTTCATTATTAATTGCAAATAACATGACCAAACTTAAGGTAAAGTTCTCCGAAAGGTGACAGTCTTGGTTCCATGTTCGCAACAAATATGAAAACACATCGGAAGTTGACTTACCGCAAATGACTAATGCCAAGAAGATTAGGATAGTACTTTTGCTAATGTGAGCCATTTGTTTCTCTGAAAATAAATCAAAATGATGGGTTTCACTCAACAAACGTACATTACATGAGATTCGTGAAAGGAAAATACTGAGAATCAAGTTCAATTCAATCAATTCACTAGTCAAGTCTTGTTCTCTAAAATATGGTATTTATGTGACTTCAAGCACTTTGGGACACCCAGAACGATTCTAGCGAGAAATGCATAAATCATGAAAAGATCCAGTACAATAAAATTTACGGTTACATAATTCCAACGAGTTAAACACGAGTGCGAAATGCAGGTATATCGAGAATTGTTGGCGACTCTCTCGTCGAAGAATAAAAGAAAGAGCATCTGAGTTTGGTGAAGCTAATGGAATATTTCAGGTTCATATTTCCATTATTCCTATCCTGTCGAAAGGTGTTTTTCCAGAATTTATTCCACCGTTTCATCTGCTCCAGTTTACACTAAATGTAGAGATCATGTATGTCAAAGGATTCTAAAACACTGACACACTAAGATGCTTTAAAATAATTGAAATCCGTGTGAAATTCCTAAATTGAGAAAAATTCATCTGAAACAAAAGACAGCATTTCTGAGATGCACAAGTAGTACATCAAGTGAATTTCCTCGCATTCTTAGCTAATTGGTTAACACACACACCACTGCCATTTCGACTAAATTAGCGTGGCAGTAATAATTTCTGTCTAATTCATGTTCACAGCAGTATTCTGAAGGCCTTGTGGTTAGGGGATATGCGTGTATATCCTCTAGCTCCGAGATCGAAGGTTGTTCACGATTGATGAGGCACGGCAGACCAAATAATGTTCGTGATGGTGATATCTGCTGAATGTTTAGAAGTTCATTCATTCTTATGAATCATATATCAATTGATATCTAAATAGAGTATAGCTATTAAATCAATAAGATACACCAGCATCCTTGATTACCCAACTGCATTCGCCTGGCTAAAACATCGAACCGAAATCGGTGCTGGAGAAGTCAAAGCGACCGAGGTTGGGGAATCAAGGGTGCTGCTGTCTTATGATGACTAAATAATTGTCATTCGCTTTAGATGTTCAATTAATGTGACAGACCGTTGTTGTCTACTTATTGGTTGTGTTAATGTTGAGGGATGCGAACTAGACCAGCTGATAGTTCCTGGTACTGAATGAAATGGCAGTTATTCAAGCATGTTCCCATGTTCAACTGAGGATGCAGCTAAGTATTTAAAATTCACAATATACATGAAACTGTGTAAATGATTTTCGGTATTTAGAAAACTCAGCTTATAGCATTGCAATGGCGAAACAAAATGCAATCTCCTGTCAGCTGAACTATCAATACATGTTGACTTAAAGTTCAAATTTATTAAAAAGGGCATTTTTTTCATTTTGGAGCATGAAGCATTTCTATACAAATTGCCCAATAATGTGTTCACTATTCAATCAATAATATCAATTATTGATTTCAACATTTAATCAGTTTCCTGCATTTTCTTCTTTTACTGAGGCGTGCTGAGGCGTGGTGAATTAGTGTATTAGTTGATGCAAGAAATGACCTGGATTGGACTCAGTACTACAAACAGCATGCAATAGCACCAATGTTGGAGCAACGTTTAGATTCGTCATTATCTCAGAATGCTAGTGAGTCATATTTTAAACAAATTGCCATTTATAACTACACTCATCAAATCCGCATATGTAGTATCGAATGACCATTGAGAATGACACCTTGCGTCTCCTCCCTGTTGTTTGCCTGACGTCATTTTCCTTATCAATGCAGTGAATGAAGTTGCAAAAACAGCACGGTGAACATTTAATAGTTCTTTTCATATTGCTTTCACCAAAAATTTTATTGCAGGAAATGTTGTGATCACGATAAACAGTGAAAGTGTTGAAATAATGAAGTAAATACGTGCAAATTTGAGATACACACAGATGGAAATAAGCAATCAGAGATGTGATTAAAGTCATGGGGAATGCTAATGGAAATATCACAAGGAACGTCAAAGCGGACGGAATAGGCCGCGAAATCCTCAATATTTGAAACACCAGAAATTTATTAACTCCAATACGAAATAATGGCACTTATGAGCAAATGGCATATTTTTCGTAAGAGATATACACGAAATTGATGGAAGGTGCAAACAGACAGGCATGACAAGGTGCCTATTGAAGATTACTTGGGCAAGAGGGATGGCGCCTATGAAGCATTGGAGAACAGATGGACAAGGAAGAGGTCGCCCAAATTTTGTATAGTGCACAATGTGGTACACTGTATATTATACAGTAAACCTATACAGGGTGTTCCACAACGAACCCGTTGACTTTGGAGGGAATCCTTTTTCCACCTGAAGATAGCCAATGGATGTTGGAAGAAATAAATTGAATGGAAATAGAAAAATCGTTTTGTTTCACTGATCTTGCCTATCATTGTTTCTTTCAGGATATTAAGGTCATTTTGCAAATAAGTTATAGTCAACAAGGCAATTTTGCATCATTATTTTATGTATAATTCGTATGTTTTTTTTCCGCTAATAAAAGTTCAAAAAAATATTTCATGGGAAAAAAGAAAAAAAAGAAAATGAAATTAAAGATCATTATAAAGTTGGCTCTTTCCAATCGTACCTCAATAAGACATGTGGACTATTAATCTTGCACAATTTGTAAATTTCTTTATACTGATTTCATCAAAGCGAATTTAAAAGTAAAATTAGATATAAACAGCGACATGGCGGTTTGAATGTAGATTCTATCGAGCATTCAATGGAGTCCTCACATTTATTTTACAGAATTTTATCCCTGCTTAAGTTCTGTGTGTGCCTCTGGAAATGACATAAGGTTTGGTACTCACTCATTTACTGCGGAGCTGCTTCCATCGAAATACCATCCGTAGAGGAGAAAGTCTGAAACTACATCTTGTGTTACGCAGAACGGCTTAAACTCGTTAGAGAGCCCTTCTCTCAACCCGTTCAGAAAGGTTCAGATGTCTCAAACTCATAATGAGATATATTATATTAATGCGTTTTCAATTGTCACCAAACTTCATTGAGGATTAAACTCATTCTAACTTCCAGCAGCTTGGCGCGCAACCACCCAACTCTCTCCATCCACGCTAACATCCTCATAATCCAAAAGGTACGTTTCCTGCACAAACACAAGCTATGTCTTCACCTTTCTCTCATACTAAACCAAATGCCACCAAATCTTGTAAACAACTTTAACTGCAAGACTAATCAAATTGATTTCAAAAAGATGGAAGACGATAAATCACGACTGGTTTCAGTCCTTATTGACGACCATTAATAAACAGACCCGTCCTCCACATTTCTTTAATGCTGAGTTGGAGTAGGGCTGTCATTTTCTGTGCAAACTATTACATGAGAAGAAAATCTAATAATAGAATTCGAGAATGACATCATTTGTTTAAAGTCACTACAAATCATTACATTATCTAGAGTGATGAATAATGTCGACGTCGATGATGCGCAATAGACTTAAATTGATAAAAGTGAATGTAATTTGTCCAAAGATTTCTTTAGATTCGCTTTAATTTCATCAATTCCATCCAACATGCACTAGTTAATTTCTGACAAATATTGAATCTTCCACAGTAATATTCTATGAGAAAATACTACAAGCAGCTACAAAACACTAGTAGTAGTATGTGTAGCTAAGATTTCAGAAAATATAAAATGAGTACACTCACATGCACAAATCATTGATGGAGTCGATTTCCTGACTTGTTGTTATGAGTCTTTTGCCTATAGTCTTTGGAAATGTAGAAAGATGGGCGACCATGACTATTCATACCCAGCTTTAAAAGAATCAGGTTTTTAGCACCGATTTATTCATAATTTCATTCCTATTAATTGAATTGAGGAATTCGATCGTTGAGAAATAATGAGGCTGTCACGGAGTATCAGAGAAAAACTCACCACCAAGTTTTTCGATGCTGAAATAATCTTGAATATGCATGCATCGCATGACAGTGTTGCTTCGCACAATGGCAAGTGGTTGCAAGAAAGGTACCTAAGAAAAGTACTTTTGAATGGAGTTGCACTTATCCCAACTAATTGCAATTTCACAGGGTGATTCATTTATTAGTCTTGTGTCAGACTTGTGCGGTGATCGAATCGCTATCATAGTTCGTTTATGGTAACGAATTCCGTGCTTTCTCTAAAAAGCACCGCAGATGCTCAAGTATGAAAAAATAAGCACCGCGGCCCTGTGATACAAATTGGAATTGTTGAAAGCTAAACAGCCTCAGAGATCCAGACTTCAGGGACCTTGATGTTGCATTTGTTTGAAGCTCATATCTGAATTATGCATTCGCATTTCTGGTCGCCTAATAAATTATTTTTATCATTATTAGTAATATTAGTTTGCTTGATTACCTGTTTTCCAAATGAAGCATTTAGTTCAAAAAGCTGTCCAAGGATTGACATTTGAGGATAAGATTTCAATTAAGAATTTGTAATCTTAGTCTTAAAATTTATATGCACAGATCGCAAATGGCTAGTGCAATTTAGTTTCCCACTTTTCCGATATATTCGCAACCCTTTGAACGCTGAGCCTAATACTCTCTTAACAATACCATAAAAAATGCAGTCATCTCTACCTACCAGCATCCACACACTCAACATAGATAGAAACAGCATTAGCTTTGCAAGCTTTCACCCTGACATGGAAACAAAACGAAAATATCCAGTCAGATAAGACACCAAAGTATTATTATCACACTGTATCCAATAATTCATTGAGATAAGAGATGAGGCGCAGAGGCAGATGTAGGATGCAATTCAGATCAAATATTTAAGGTAGAAATTAATAAGGTTTCTTCAGGTAATTGAAGGTTAAGTTGTATAATTCTAGCGAACAATTTCGCAGCTTCCTCGATTAAAAATTTTTTAGGAATGCACTGTCCCGAAGTGTTTTTGGAACAACAACGGTGTAATGAAAACAAATGAAAGTCATAATAGTGATAGTGAAAGAACTGGGGAGATTATCAAGATATCTTTCGCTCCAACAAGTCTTTGGAGATTGGGTCATTAAAAGGTGCATCTCAACAACCTGTCACCGCTTAATTTATTTATTTTACCTTTGAGTCGGAAAAAAACTAAAGTAGCAAAAATGGCAATTTATCCTTTGCGAAGCAACGATTCATCATTTCTTTCAATGCTGTTATTCACTATCATATTTACTAATATTGTTACACTAGAAGTAAAAACAACAATCCATTTTATACCATTTATGGCAAAATATCGTGATTCATCTCGTAGAAAAAAAGCAGAAAATCTTAAGATATGTAGCTTAACCGATCAGCTATTGCTGAGGTACTGTTAGAAATCATATTGAATTGGCAAGCGGGTCGCACTGAACTGGGGAAAGATATTGAAGAAGGAAAATAGCTGGGAAAAACAGTATGATGGAAAAATCAAAGCCCAAAAAGATCAGCAAATTACTCTTGATCAACACATTACCTTACTTCAACATTAGAATTATGAGTCGCGCCTAAACTAGAAATCTAGCTGAGTGATTGGTAAAAAATTGTGGAAGTGGCTATTCGTCGAGCCATTCTTGACAAACAGGGGTCAAATTTCAATTACCGAGCTCTGTTTGAAGAATAAGATACAAGATTGAATTGCTTAGCTGAATAATGATGAATAAAATGAGGTTAGAAATATCAAAAAATATATTTATAAGTATTGATAGTATTGATTTCCTCTTTCAGGCATGAAGTATAATGGTGGAAAAAAGAGTACCCATTACTCGTGGACTTGTTTTGTCAATATTACGCTTTTCTACATATCAACAAATTTACTTAAATTACCGGTAACTATAGATCCAACTTGAGAAGAAAACAGCTGGAAGCTTCCACAGGCTATCAAAAAGATCGGTAAGTGCATGGTCGAAACAAATCTCGAATCAAATCGGGTAGTGATTCGCGATTCGAATCACAGAAAAATTCCATTGGCCTACTCTAGCTTGCCATTGTGTGCGATTTTCTTAGCCAGCTATATCGTTAGCCAACAAAGACTGCCACCAAATGGGATCCATCCATCTATTAACGTACGTTACAATTGAAAAATACAATATTATTTAAATGTTGATGAAAAATCATTGATGTTGTATCTGAAGACAAGCAGAGTTCCTGCTGACAATGCATCAAAATCCTGACCAGTAAAATTTTTTTGAACCTTTACTTGGGTTGATGGATCAAAGTTAACGATTGTCAAACGACTTTGTCAGCCTTACATGATAAATCTGCAATTAATCATTGTGTTCGTGTGCAAATGACCATATTTTAATTGTTCTGCTTTGCCAATGGACGATCGCCCACAAAATCGACAGCATCTGTAATAACTGACTGTCATGTCATTTTCTGGAACATTGGAAACACGCATATATCATCACAATAGTTGACACAAAGCTCCTCCTGCTCACGGCTGTCTTGAAAGTATGTAAGCTACACAAGAATGAAAGGAAATGAATATAATTCCGCAAATTTAGACAAACACAAAAAACATTCAAACGTGATGGTTGCATATTCGACTCAGTATGAGTGAAGATACTTCTCGACATCACAATTAATGCAAAATAAAATAAGAGTAGAAAGCAAGTAATTCAGCGTTGACGTTGCTACCTCGTGCAAGAATAATCAACAAATTTAAAATATCTCGTAGATGCTAAATTATGAAACTACCTTTACAAAACAAACAATTTAACTCAGCCCATTCTCCCTTGGACCTTTTCTTTTCGTCAAATCGCGGTTAAAATGGCAAAACGAAGGCGATTTGCAACATGAAATTTATAGCACTTTCCATCAGTTTGCAACTCAATGTGCCTGTAAAGCTGTCAAGGTCTACTGTATTAATGAAGTCGACCAGCTTTTGTCTGTGTCTAATGCCTTTATTGAAGTGAAATTAATTGTAACCATCACACGATTTTTAGTTTCGGCCCTGTAAATTCTAAGAATAAAATTTGAATGTTTATGATCTACCGTTGAGGAGCTCACAGAAAGTGCTACTAATCATGTTAAAACTCGTTTTTCCCAATATAACTGCGATTTGACGCAAGAAAAAGGTCCAATTCTTCGCAAGATCGTCCGACGGGGCATTCTGTCCACCAAAAAATGGGATGTTTCTAAGGATACCTACTTGTACCAGATTTTCTAATGGATTCTTGCAAATCTATGTTCTTTGTCTATGTTATTCCTGTAATTATACTTGAACAGTGGTTCTCAACCTCTTAATGTCTCAGTACCACTTGAGATCTTACATGTTCTCCGCGAACCACTTAGTTTCTACTATAGACAATGAACAACAACAACCTTAGTGATCAATCTTCGATGTCTGTGGTCTACTATTTGTCTCAAAGAAATTCTTTTTATGTAAAATGTAGATTTCTATGCCATAAGCCGTGTTAAAAAAACATGATTTTGGCTTCCTGAGCTTCAACCATACTCCAAAATGCATGGTTTTTTTCTGTCGATTTCGATCTGCTGGTCGCTCAATAGATGTCAATGCATCGCCTGTTGCATTAATATCCATAGAGTAGGCACACTGGTAAGGTGGTAACTCCGCATTTATTAAATCCCCAATGTATGCACCTACCATTTTTTAAATGAACTCAAGGGAGATATAGGTGACATCGTCACAAAATTTGAGATATGCAAATTTTTGCAGTTTTGCAGAAATTACAACGGAATTGAGTGATCATGATTGTAATGCAGAAGGAGTGGACTCAAAAAGGTATCTCTATACAGTGAAAATTTTTATATCAAAAGATTCAGTTTTTTGCGGAGATCACGATCCCGTGGTCCAAAAAATTATTTGAGCACTTTTGAAAAAAGTCAAAATTTGCCAATTCATATAGTCTACCGAGATGACTCTGCTATAAGCTTATAAGTAGTATGAAGCAAGTTGGATATCAAAAGGAATGAGCATTTGCTAATAAGCATCGTACAAGCGGAAATTATGCTGATGATCAAGGAAATTTCATGAACCGCATTATCATGGAAGTCTTCATGAAAAAGCCACGATATTATTCGCGCTTTCTTGGCTGAAATCATAGAGTATGTTAGGTATAGTGTTAAACTCCGCATTTATTAAATCCCCAATGCGTATACACCTTCGATTTTTTAAATGAACTCAAGGGAGATGTAGGTGGTATTGTCACAAAATTTGAGATATGCAAATTTTTGCATTTTTGCAGAAATTACAGCGGAATTGAGTGATCATGATTGTAATGCAGAAGGAATGATGGTATTTCACAGATTCTCATGACAGCCTTGGAGGTTTAATGTATGTCAAATTAGCAATTCGATGGGTTCAGAACAATGTTACCAAATGTGAGATATGTAAACTTTTGCAGTTTTGAAGAAACTGTCACGGAATTGAGTGATCATGATTGTAATGCAGATGGAATGATGCAAGGATATTTGGAATGATGGCATTTTACAGATTCTCAGTGTCATGACAGCCTTGGAGAGGTACTGTTTGTTAAATTAGAAACTCAATTAGGCCTACATGCTATTGCTTTCATGCTGAACCTCAAGAGTATTACAGGAGTATTATTTTCTTAAGCGCAATATCACAGGCAACCTGCCGCTTGCAGAGCAAAATCACATGATCAAAGTCAATGATTTCAATTAACTTTGAAAGATGTAAATGGGTCCACATCACTATTCAGAATCAAGAAATAAAACATGAATTTAGTGAATCACAAAATCATGCCGGTGAAAATTCGCTTCGGCAATTGACCGAACTGCGCCGAGTCATTTTAGACAATCATAAAAAAAGGTTAGGTCAAAAGAGTGTCTATGGCTATTAGACCGCCTGGGCTGGTACTTTGGACTCGCGGCTACAGCACCGATTGATCCGGTAATACAGATTGCCTCATTAATATAAATATAATCATCCGCACTAAATAATTAAGCGTTCATAAAATGATTTTTCATAAGGTTAATTTTTTCGGTGCTCCAAGAAATCTGTCCTAAGGTCTACTGAATATCGAACCAAACAATATGCATGATGTTTGCTATCGAAATCGATTCAATATTACAATTTATCAAATTTAGAGAAGAATTCCATGATTAAAAGTTGACATGTGTTGATGCTAACCCCTGCCCGATAAAAATTAAAGATTCGCTGTTGTAGTACAAGTAATAAATAAGTATAAATCCCACGTGCCTGTAATTTCAGAGGGGAGCGGACTCATATGACCACTGAAATTCAATCCCACGTGCTAGTCTAATTTTGCTCGCATAATGTAGGCTATCCAACATCGTATAGCCCTGCGCAATTGAGCTACATGGCTGCTTGCAGGATCCTACTGTTGTGCACTTCTTGATTTAGTAAATGAAGTTCAGTGATATTTTTTGCACATAGAGCAAATCATGAGAAAAAGAGGGATCTAATTCCTTTTGTTGGATGTGCTAGAATAATTGTAAACTTGAATTATATAACTGGTCATAGCTAGAAAAATTTTTAGCACTTCTAAATGCTTTATGAAATCTGGATTGACTTTGACAGATGACTCAATCAGAAAAAGATGGAATGATGTAAAAAGATTTTACTTTATAAGAATCATTACAAAACTATCATTCAAAAAAGCATTAAAAGAAAGGTAAAATGTTAGAAATTAGAAAGTGAGCAATTTGTCATCGAATCCTTGCTACGGATTTTTCTCGTGAAATTCAATGAAGGTAGGATGACAAAAATGTTGAAAATACTGTCTTGTCGGTCATGTTCAATGTTCAAGAATGATTACTGGAAAATGAATGGCGCGCTGGAGATGATCTACCTCCTCGAACTGGAGACGAGGATCGATAACGCGGTGGAGACGGCGATCTATAGGTGGGAGGAGAAGGTGACCGATAAGTTGGAGGTGACGGTGACCGATAGCTTGGATAATGATTTGATGTAGGACACGATGGTACATGTGAATTGTCCTGGTCATCTGGGCACGGATTTCCAGATTTGAAACCAATGTCAATTCCATGATCCGACTCCAAGCTGCTACGTCTGACACCTGAAACATAAAGCCACGTTTAGCACCATACAGAATAGCTTCTGCACTATAATTTCAGTATCATTCATTCATTTTTATACTTTCTCTGGTGATAAGTGTGTCGATCAATAGCAGTTAATATGGGTTTGTCCATCAATCCGAATTTCGCTTTTGCTTATGTTAGTAGGACCATTGAATGACAACCGACTGTGTGATAAAGGCCTATTAAACACATTTTGGCACCGATCTTGGCTCCTAGATCAAATTACTAAGACATGCAATAGTTGTAAGATTCTCTCTTGATGCGAGTGCATTGCAAATTATGTTAGCAAAATGAAAAGTTTATTTACCGAGTAATTAGAATACTAATCGTGCAAGAACATTTACAAAGTGCAAGTGTTCCATTGCTTAGCCATTATTAGTCACTGGAAACGAAAAGCGTGGCAGTCGGGTTCGGGTCGGGTTGAAAGAAAACTTCAGGTTCGTGTTTAATAAGAATATCGAGATATTTTGAGTGCATAATATATTGCTAAAATCATGAATTTAGCCGAATAGAATACAAAATGTTTTTGGTTTCATTGACTGACGTCATTTCATTGAAATTCAGCATCTTCAATTTCTATTCACTTCCAGACAGCTGCTGCTAGTTTGTCAAACACGACTGTGCCATTTGCATAAGGCTCCAGAATGCAAATTTTGAGCACATAACAAGATATCGAACCGGTGATGCGCTTTAAAAATCTTCTATTAAACTAATGCAATTGGAATTCTTCCGACAGCTATGCCAAAGCTCATTTATCATTGTAACACAGGTGTTATTCAACAAGGAGGCTATTTGTTGCAAATGAATACAAGTGGTTCCGGTGTAAATTGATTCTGTTATAGTGTCATAGAGTTCTACTATGTAATAAAGTGATCATTGAAACTTAATCAATTTTTATTGATGAGATAATTGCAGATACCGGTATGTTACTTGTCGACGCTGTGTAAGCTACAATTGATCGCAAAAGTATGTGATACTTATGATTTCTCAAATGTTGAGTTTTGCAGATACAGGTATGGATTATGTGATTTCTTGTAGAATTTCATGTTCTTATTCTGCAATAGTGTATTGGTTAACAGAGGAATTCCGTTCTGACTGTTTGATTTTAAAATTTTCTTATGTAAGCGGTTCTTTTGATGGTATTATTACACTTTGGAAAATAATTGACACTGGAAAAAATATCACAAGAAATCAACATCGAATTCTATTAATAAAGTACTGCTGAGTGGCGTGTCATCAAAGTGTCATTTCATCTAAATGCGCATAAAAATGCGTGTAGCCACGTATTAAAATAGAGGGCCTACAGTCATTTTAATAATGCCCTATAAAGCCAAATAAAGTGCTTGCTCTTACTTATTGCTCACACAATTTGTTAAGACTTTTAGGAAAATGGATTGTTTCAGATGGTCCAGTTCTAGTCATTGCTCTAGCTCTATTGTCAGCAACACGTTATGGAAAAGAAGCACTACTTACTCAAATGCTGAAAAGACAACAACTTTTACTAATAGTAACATGCCCTCATCTACTCTGAATTCAAAAGAAAGATAGAGTCGTAGATAATGAAAAAAACATCACTGTTTGCGTTGGTAACATGTCACTAGAACATCGTTGTGAAAATCTCGCAACGTCAACAGAGTACTAATTATATTTTATTTTGTGTCTACTTAGACAATGACTTGAATTTATGGAAACCGATCAACCGATAAGTCACATGTCTTGAAACCTACATATTATTGAAATTGTAATACCTGTCCATCAAAAGCAAGTGACATTAACAATACAGTCGATAAAGCAACTCTTGGAAATATTTGCATGCACTCACTCCTACAACCCACCTTCCATCTAAAGATGTGAGGACAAGATGTTTACATTAAGCTCATGGAACTGCTAAATGAAGAAAACTTTTGAAATCACAAAGGTTGTTTCGTCCACTATTTCAAGAGATACATTGTAGTAGATGCTATGTGGTATTATTTCATTGTGTAAGGGTTCGTGCATGTACTTATGTTAAAATATTGAACCGTAATATGCCGGTTTAGCATATTGTGGTTCAATCATAGATGACCTGAACACAATCATATTACAATTCAGATCTCAGAACCGCAATATGCTATGGCTGGATTACGCGACCCCATCCCACGGATTGGGGCGTGGTGGGAGGCCACAGAGGTCGAGAAGGCGGGCAACCCACCCCCACGGGTGATGCGTCAAATTGAAAAAATATCCCGAGGACCCGAAGATGGCCGCTCGGGCCTGACGGCCCTCAGCCTCAGCATATTGTGGTCTAGATATTACGCTGTTGTTCACCTGTTGTACCGCTTTTGTACAATTGAAATAAAGCATTATTATTATTATTATTATTATATCCGAACTCCAATATAACATTGATGCCGTCTCAGAGCCGACAACAGTCGTCGTTGTTGCCGGCTGCTGAATCAAAAATCACTCTATGTATGAAGCCAGAAACTTCCATAGACTTCTACATGTACATTAATCATAGTACGCATTCACTACAATAGCAATCATGTCTAGCTTTTTCAAACAGGCGGCCTCGGCTGTGCGACTCATTGATGCTTTCAAAATATAGGCATGATTTGTTATATATATATTGCCTGACAGAAAAATCTTAAAACTTATCATTACTAATCAATAGCAGCTGTTGAATTCTAAGTCGATCTTACTCCCAAACAAATTTCTATGTGCCCTCTCTTGCATAGCCATATGAAGATATCGTTCATCCCCTTCATCATACGAATCTGATCTGAAAGCCATTTTACAATGCATTGACTGAATGATGACTCTCCCAGAAAGGGAGATATAAATGTTAATGATTTCTTTATTATGAACAGTGAATAGCAGCAACAGCCAAACAATAAATGAAGTTGAAAGTGCATAGAAAATCATGTGAGTAAATTGCCATGTGTGATGATGCCATGGTCAGGATTGTTTGCAACGGAGGATGAAGATCAATCGTGCAAAAATTGAAAAGCTTATTTTTATTCTATTTTTTTATTTTATTCAGTACGTGACATACAGCAATGCCAATTACATGCCACGGCAACTACATATTCACAAAAAACACAGAGAATATAAAATATCGAAACATATAAAGTGAGCTATAAAATAGCTTTAGAAATACAATTCTTTGAGGTACGTGGGTTGAAAAAGACAACTGTTTTCAAGTCATCAGCTTTCATAAGCTGTTCTTGGGAAATACACACTCTGCCGAATTACCAAACGACAAAGTTTTACCGTTGTAAGCACTTTGGTGTGTCTGGTCCGTTTAATGGGTATCCGAAAATGAATAGCAGATACAAGATAGCAATAGTTCACATTACCATGCATGATCTTGTGAAATAAAGTCAAGTGAGAAATTGTCCGTCTCTTGTACATGGTATCCAGATGGAAGTGGTTACAAGGGCAACATAGTTGCTGCTTTCAAACGGCACATTACATTGAGAACACAAATATTTAATAAAACGTATTTGAACATTTTCTAGTTTTTCAATCAAATATTTAGCGTTAGGTGACCAGACAGGTGAACAGTAATCAAGATGAGAACGAACATAAGCATTATATAAGACTTTGAGCACACACACATCATGACAGTTTTTCATGGTTCGTTTCACAAAGCCCATGATACGGAATGCTTTACTCATAATATTGGAAATATGTAAAGCAAACGACAAATTAGAGGAAAATGTAACACCAAGATCTTTAATTTGATAAACTTGTTTCAATGCTGATGAACAAAGCTCGTAATTATAGCTTAAGCTCGAAAATTTCTTCAGGGAAGAAGTCAGTAAAAAACATTTCTCAAAATTTAGTTTCAGGTTCCACTGTGAACACCAAACACAAAAGTTGGATAAATCAAAACAGTCTTTCAAGCAAGAGATGCGTTTAAACATCTTTACGTCATCGGCAAACATGAGACATTCACTGTATCTAAGACAGGATGGAAGATCATTCACACACATTAGAAATAATGTCGAGCCAAGAATAGACCCTTAATGTGGAACCCCAGAGTATACAGGTGTCCAATCAGACGCAAATCCATGTAGAACAACGCGTTGGAAGCGATTACTGACATACCTGTGGAACTAACTCAGGCAATTGCTAGAAATACCAAAATGACATTCTATTTTACATAGCAGATGAGCATGGGAGACAGGGTCAAATGCTTTACAAGAATCGGTATAAACACTATGTACTTCAACACCGTCATCAAATGCATTCGTTATGTAGTCGGAGTATCACAATAGATTCGTTGTGATCGATTTGCTCTTACAAAATCCATGCTGCTGATCACAAATCAAGAGCTTGAGATGATCATCTAGGGCACGATTTGCAATGCGCTCAAAAAGTCTGCTGATAACAGGCTGTATAGAAATAGGTCTATAAGATTCACCAGATGATTTCAATCCTTTTGACTTATAAACAGGAACAACATTATTAAATTTTAAAATTGATGGATATTCCCCAGAATTAACTGATAAGTTGAAAATAGTAGCTAGGGAAAAACATAGCTCAGATGCACATTCAATGAGAAATACAGCAGACAAACCGTCATAACCACAGCTAGTATTACGGTCCAAAGCTAGTATCTCGGTTTTCATCTCGTCAGGACTTATTTTGTGTAAAGTGAATAGCGGCACATCAATAAAAGAACATCTAGGCAACACAATGTTATTGTCAACGACAAAGATGAAATGAAAATATCGACAGAAAGCATTGACGATATCACGAAAAGATGTATAATCAACTGAATTATAAGATATAACTTTAGGGGGAAATTCTTTGAGTGATTTGACGTAACTCCAAAATCGTTTTGGGTTAGTCTTGATGTCAGATACAATTTGACTGACATATTCCGTGTGATACGTCTTCTGCATGACTTTAACCGCCCCACGAAGCGTAGAAAACTTCTCGTAGACATCACTGTCTTTATGTCGTCCTCCGCGAACGAACTGCTTCCAAACACGTTCCTTTTCCTTGATAAGAACAATTAAGTTAGGGCCATACCAATACGGAATTTTGAGCTTTTGAATTTTACCAAGGGAACGTGATCTGATAATATTGCAAATATGACATCATATAGATTGGATAATGCTACAGAAGCACTACCAACACAAATCTGTGACCAACATAAACAAGTAAGAAGACCGCGAATAAGACCAAAATCTGCCTTTTTGTAGTTGTAGGTTGTGCGTTTGGTCATCTGAATTTTGGACTTGGTAGCAAGCGACAATTTACAGCTAAAGCCTGATGAGTTGATGTCGTAGGATTGTCTGTGTACCTGATAGGCCTATATACCTGATAGGCTGATTTGCTGTTTATTGCTGAATACCAAATCCAGAGGCTTGTTGTTGCAAGTATGAGCATCTCGATCCCGTCTAGAAATACTGCAATTAGAATTGATCAAGACCTCACCATCATTAATACTATCATTCAACCAAGCAACGATTAATATCATAATGAATATGGCTTTTGGCATCAAAGAAGTTGTTGAAATCATGCAACTTTCCTCTGATACTGGTAGCGTTGAAACAGATTCAAATTGTCATTTCGTATAGGCTTTTCATAAGTTTTCATAGTTGATTCTCTTTATACAATACTGGCACCGAATCAAGAAAACAGAAATCACCGATAATCCAAATGGAATTCCGTTGAGATCACATGAATAGACAACCTGGATACAACCAGTGATGACGTCATAAATCACGTGATAAAAAATCGACAATCGGATTTCCTCGAGCAAGGGCAATGTTAGAAAAACCAATAAATAACAGCTGATTGATGGTAAACAGCAGACAACACCTGCCGTGCAACACGCAACAACAACGGGAAGTAGATATCAATGGCACAATAAGCGTATGACGTAGCACACCGGAATGGAGCTGCAGCGATTCTTTGCAGTCTGAGCGATGATTCATCAGGCAAGCGATACGGAAAAAATCCACCAAAATATCCAGGGAAGGAAAGCAGTCATGAACAAACGGACGATGTATGCACTCCCGGGACACAAATGCGAACCGAATAAACTAGAATTCGTGAAAAATCGATCAGAAACTGCCAGCAAACAATCCACAACCAATGAACTGCACAATAGTTGTCAGAGCATACAACCATCAGCTACAGTTGCTGCGTGATGTTCACAAGTCAGTGGTCGCAAAATAAAATTCTATCATTTTTAATGAGATTCAAAGTCTTTATTAAACGGAAATTGTCCATTATCGTCAATACTAAAACAAGTGACATCTCTCAAGTGGATCTTACTCTGCGTGAGAATGTTGTATTGTACAGCAAATTTAAAGGATATTACATCTACGACCTAGTCCGGCAGTCAGACTGCAGGGGACAAGTTTCTGCAGGGAACGAGGCCGAAAATAAGACTTTTACAGAATGATGTGTACAACCCTGCGCCTACTACGAACCTGTACGTCTGCCGAGTTCTAGTTAGTTCCTCTTCTTGTCAGACAGGTTCAAAGAAAACTAATAAAAAGTTAACGAAAGTTAATCCAATGGGAAGCAGATTGCAGTTTTTGGCAAAAATGAAATTTTCTATGTTTTCTCTCATCTACTGAAAAATACTAAGTCTAGAGTCATAAATTTTTGACATGGAATGTCTTCAGGTCATTTCCTATCATGTTCATGCACCCTGTCTAGAAACTCCACACATTCAGATTTGGCAAAGCTCCTCCTATCGGCAAACACCAACATGTTGGCCCGCTTCATCCACATTGTCGCATACATCACCTATTAGAAGCATGATAATATCACATGCAAATGACTGTAAATGACCTGAAGACATACCATGCCAAACATTATGACGGGATGTCTATTCAGTACTTTTCAGCTAATCAGAGAAAAGAAAATTTCATTATTGCCAAAAAAAACATTGGATTAACAGATGCTTTTCTTTGATCCTGTCTGACAAAAAGAGGAACTGACTAGAACTCGGCAGTTGCGCAGATTCATAGTAGGCATCATTATGTGAAAGTTTCATTTTCGACCTCATTCTTGCACAAATTCGTTCTGGCTGCCGGACTACTGTCAAAGTCTAGGATGTTGCCGTCACTTGTCCTTTCTAGACTTCAATGATATGCATGTTTCATCAATCACTCATCTTTCAATCAATCAAAAATGACTCATCTTTCTACAACATCTATTTCAACCATAGAGCAGGGATATGTAGGTAGAGTGTCGACTCAAAAAGGTATCTGTGTATAGTGACATTTTTTGTATGAAAATATTCAGCCTTTTGCGCAGATTACGTTCCCGTGGTACAAAAAATTATTTGAGCAGTATCAAAAAAGTCAAAATTTTGCCAATTTATATACTACCGAGATGGCGCTCCTATATAAGTAGTATGAATATTTGCTAATAAGCATCCTAACTAGGCGGAAATTAAGCTGATGATGAAGGTAGTTTCATGATCCGTTTTATCATGGAAGTCTTCATGAAAAAGTCGCGACATTATTCGTGCTTTCTTGGCTGAAATTTCAAGTTTTTAATTCAATTTTCACCGGCATGATTTTATGATTCACTAAATTCATGTTTCATTTTTTGATTCTGAATAATGATGTGGACCCATTTACATCCAAGTCTGGTCAGTTTATTGGACAACTTCTCGGGTGTCTGACATAACGGACACCGTTTGAAAAAGCCGTATTTGCTTCACCCTTTAAAAACAATTTTCTAGTTGTCGTATGTAACATTTCTCAAGCTTTTCCATGTATCACATGACTGACAACGCTGCGATTTCACTTCTTTTATTAAACGCTTCATTGCATCAGGGTGTCACTGATGTTGCAGAATGATTCTAACAATCAAAGCAGAGATTGCTGGTACAGGTTGAAAGACTTGTCTCTACATGTATCCATGATGACAAGCAAGCAACAGGAATTATATTCCTGATACAAAGTACATGCGGCTGAACCACGGTTGGGTCCAATCTTGGGCTTGGGTACCCCCCAAGATTGGACCCAAGAGTGGCTATTTCTCTAATGAAGTGGACCAACAAATTCCAAAACATGCTTGAAACTTTGATTCAGATATAAAATTGCATGACGATATTTTGAATCATACCATATTGTACAGATTGCTATCCAATTAATATGTATCTAATGCTCACATTAATTACTATTTATTACATGAATTTTTTATTGCGGAATTGAGGCCATATTAATATTCAGCTAAAAGTTTGAATTATCAGCATAGGTTATCCCTGGGCTTAATATCATCAATTATGTTTACGTCTACAGCCTAATAATTTCCTAAGTAGAACAGCATGCATGACTAAGCTACATTCCTTACAACATATCTTATCGAGAAACGAAGCCCACATAACATAGGCCTCGTATAAGATGAAAATAGCACAAATGTAGATATAACGATATCTTTACTAATCGTAAGAAGCAATCATCAAAGAATGTCACTGCATTAAATGATACCGATATCTTTCCATTTCTAGTACATGTAGCCTAATAGTAGAATAAACAATATAGGCCGAAGCTTTTAACTTTCAAGGCAAGAGGCTATATGAAGCAAGTTATCTACAAATTGTTGTAGGCTACCAATTTAACAGCATAAGTGTTATACAGGTATTGGTTTAATGCATTGCATTTTTTCATTTATTATTTGTTTTATTTCACGCAAAATGATCAATACAAAATTCTGTCTAACACAATATGCATTACATCTAGTTTAATGGATTAAATTCACAAGGAAGCCAAAGGCAATCAAGGAATAGTTTAAAAAGCTAAATAAACAAACTGTCAGATAGACATTTACGGTATGTCTATATCAAAATTGATGATAGCACAGTTTTATCATAGAAAGACCAATCGTGTGGTAGAAGCAGGTTACATATTTACATGTACATACATGCAAGGTTACATGTAAATGACTTGCTATGACATGAGGCAGAATTTTTCCAAGAAAACCGCAAATGATCATTCATGGTCAATTTTTTTACTCTTGGGCTCCCACTCTTGGGGGTACCCAAGGTCTTGGGTCTGCACCCCAAGATTCTTGGGTACCCCCAAGACTATCCAAAACCCAATCTTTCTTGACCATATTTCACTGAATTTCTCCTAAAAATTCGAACAATTTCGTGTAACTCAGTCTGTGACATTGATGCAAGGACATTGACATGATGTCTGTGACATCAATTAAAAATTAAAATGGATGATAAAAAAACATCGAGTTTCGGCAGAAAGTTGACTTTTCTTAGAAGTCACTTCGTACACATAGGTCACAACTTCGTGTGTTTACGCATTCACATTTTTAGGATTCACGTTTAAAGACTTAAAGCGATAATGCACACACAGGTCTTACCAAATGCCGATATTAATGTTTTAGGGCAACGTCTGCATGCAAATAATTGATTTTTGAGAAGACAGTTTTCACTCGTGATAATGGAATAATTCACAATGCGGTCGACGATTCACAACACATTCTTAAGGTCTAAAAATAAATATTAAAATGAAACTAACGGAAAATAATAAGAAAAATGCAAAGCTATTTCCTAAGAAAATAGCTTTGCAAGCAAGAAAGGAGCTTCAAAATTTTAATTGAAAATTGAAAATCATCGACACAAAAACATAGCTAAGCAATGCATGTTCTTGAAGTTTCAATTTTTAAAACCTTCACAGGAAACATTGAAAATAGCTTCCTTTAATGGATTTAATTAATGGATTATTTGTGTAGACTCACGTATTAATAGAAAAACAGGCTCTGGTAGCGATGACAGTTCCACTGACTGAGAAATACGTGATAAGCTGAAAGAACTTTGGAGCTTCGTTCGAGCCAATTAATCACAATTATTTCTGTGAAATATCACTATTTTTCAGCTTCTTCACAGAAATATTATGATGGTCATTTCATTCCCGGTTTTCGCAACGCCGCCCTGGCGAGATAAACATCTCAAACTGGTCCCGGGGCCATCCGGCTGCTTTAGACGTCACTGTCACTTCACTGCTGCAGTAAACTTCCATTATCAATGCGACGGCTGAGGCAGCCCGTCGCCACCAAGATGCGAAGGATGGCGCGATTCTAGGCTCGCGAAACGGCGGACT
Organism: Prostheceraeus crozeri; assembly: GCA_907163375.1. Lineage (NCBI taxonomy): Eukaryota > Metazoa > Platyhelminthes > Polycladida > Euryleptidae > Prostheceraeus > Prostheceraeus crozeri. Next base: position 94,635 of record CAJQUW010013913.1, on the reverse strand, counting down.
TCGTTATCCTCCCAATAGCCGTTGAGACTTTCGGTGCTTGCTAGGGTCCTGTTGCTCTCGACACAATCAATATGATAGGTGGCAGTATGGGCCGACCGGCATGGAGAGCAGTATGGCAAAGCGTTCGAATGGATTTTCCAGAAACTCTCTGTTTCGCTACAATGCGGCAATGCTACCTGCTGCTTTCAAGAAGCACAACTTTGGATGCCTTCCATGGTTGACGTGTCTACTTTCTTTTTTTCATGTTTCTTATTTGTACTGCTTCTGTAATTTGTTTAATTTTAGTTTCAAGTATTATTTCTGTAATGAAATGGGATCTTTAAAATATAAAAAAACAGCAAGTAATTTTGCTTTATCAGCAAAGTGGATAAGCTTGAAGCAATTAAAATATGAAGCCAAGCTGCTGAATTTGAAAGTTCTAATGAAACTATTGGTGGGTCCTGTTGAAAAATTCTCTCAATTTTTCACATGTAATGCTGCATTATGAAGTTATTACGGAACGGAGAGAAGGAAGATAACTGTACAAATGACCATGGTATACATCTAAAATATGGTGCAAAGTATCATTATAATGTTATCAAAGGCTGGTGTTGGCAGAGCACTTCTTTGTTGTTCTTCTCATGCTCTTCAAAATTTCCTAATTCAAAGAGCTTTCCTTAGGAAGCTGTAGCTGCACATCAAAGCAGTCAACCATTTACTGGCATCTGAGTACACGTCAGTCTCCTGCCTAGGCAGATAAGATCTACGAGACTAATTTAAGCAAAGACGTCGATCCATTGAAAATGCGATTTAGAGAAGCAGTGCATATTAAAGAAATTAAAGCAGCATCAGATAAAAAGGAATAGCTCTGTCAATACCAGCCTTTGATAACATAGCAATGACATTTTTTGTACCGGTCTGTGTACCACACATTTTGTGTCATAGTCTTTCGTACAATCAAACCATTTGTGTACAATTATCTTCCTTCTTTTCATCATCACTTGATGCTACAACGTTACAAGAATTTTCAATAAGACCTTTTGATATCTACATCGGAACTTTTGAATTCAGCAGCGTACACGCTACATATTTCAATTGCTTTAGACATATCAAAGCGTTCTCCAATCCATGCTTTCATTATTTTTCGACCTAATGTTTTGGATATGGAACATTGATGATGCGTTCTGTACAGAATCAATTACCTAGCAAATCCAAACGAATATACTCGAAGCGTGGTTGAACCTAATAATGGTACATTCACGCCATTATTTTTTTTACCGCAGGTGGCATGGGTTCAGAATGCAAGAAATTTCACAAGCAGTTGGCCCAACTTATTTCTAAAAGGACAAATGAATATTATTCACATGTCATGACATATATCAGACGACGCATACGTTTCTCTTTTGCGAACATCGTTGATTTCATCAAGTGGGGAGAGGTGTCTCCCATCAGGATGAATCACAGATTATGGTCTTGCAATAATGTTGATTTCGGAATCAACGGAGCTTGCACACTTTATATTACAAAGTTCTCCTCATCTGTAAATAATAATCTCAATAAATTATAACCTAATAAATCTCATGTGCTACGAATCAACTCAATCCTATGATAATGCACTCTAGGTGAGCGGAAATTCCGGATAGACGCCACTTTTCGAGTGTACTTTAAAAGGAATTATGATCAGCTTCCAAATATAGAAAACAATTGAACAATTTTTTCAGAACAGAAAATGAAAACTGCTGTCAGCTCTTATTAATGTACACGTATTCCTGCTTTGCTAAATGCCAATATATTTTTAGTCAATGTTTAGAATTTAATGTATTTGTGCTCATTATGCGAAATAATACAAAATTGCATGAATTACACGAAACCTATTGCTGTCCCACTTTGAGATCCACAGGAGAGTATGTATAAAAATAATTATATAGAAATAATTATAGCGAGTAACAGCACATAACAATGGCTCATTGATGGACAGAATAGTAATGTAAACAATGACCAGATTCTATGCTAAGACCGCGTTCATTTAGAAATGTGCTTATGCATAAACGACCCTCCGCATGATCGTGGACTTCGAAAGCGCAGTGCATCAGTTGATGGCATGAATCTCTGTTCTTTTCTCTTTGGCACGCTATGTGATGATCAAGCAGATGCCGTCCTTGGGGTGAACCATCAGCTGATCTGCCATACGAAGGTGCACGACTTTGAACAATAAGAATGCAATTACCGACATTTCGTCTGCTTACGTCATTTCCACATCAAGCGACCGTTTTATCTGCTTCACTGGTCTTAGAAATAATGATGACTGCCACGGACTGATGCCGAGAGTAGGCTTAATGACTTGATGCCTTGCACTTAAACAATGTCCTTTTACACCATAAGATCTACACGCATTATCTTCGAATAGCGATGATTACCAAAACAAATAGATTAAATAGTATTTTAGGACTAATACTGCAAAAAATGATATTTGGAACGATAATAGAGAGGATCGAACTCCAGCAATAAAAGCTCATAGGAAACTTTCGATAAAGTTGGAGAGAAGCAGAAAGCTTGACTTTATTTCATTATGATGCATAGCTGTGAATTCCTATTAGGCCTAATTTTGAACTTCAATTCCATTAAGCAAGATTATATCTGCTATTCATGATTTTATCGAAATTTTACGTTAAAGATATGCAACAACTGTGGCTAAAATTACAAAACCTGGATAAAGTTAGCGCACTTGACTCGTTTGAAACATAAGCTTTATATGAAAATGACCGAATTTAATCCAAAAATATTTTTCAATCCAATTTTAATGGCTGTATGCCGAATACAGCATGCTGCAAACAGGAGAATTTATCAATTGTGAGATCTCAGATTGCACCACATTTTTATCTCGATGACCTATGACATTTATAGTTAATTTATAGCGTAGACACGTACATCTGCCAACTTCTACGCACAAATTCAAGCCAGTGCAACCTTCAGATTCCATTTGATGAGGTTTTCGGCGCTGTGATCCTATCAATTCAACTAATATAATAATACATTCATCATTTTGTTCTGTATGCCATTTACACCATTTTTCTATTATAGCATCAGCATTTGCAAGCTAACATTTCCATTCTCTTGCGCGTTTGGTAATTGTCTATATATAGTTCTATATATATGATTACATTGACATATACAGTTCTACCTCCCACAGAACATACATAACCTAGGACATTTCGAAGAAAATTGAGATCTTCCCTTTTTAATAATTAGAAACCGAATGACAATTTCAGGACTGCACCCGTTCAAAATAAAGCATCTTCAAAGTTTTCAAAGCTTGATTTTTTCTGGAGAGCCGTCTAAGGTTTACATCACGAATCTTTTTTGTGCTAGCAACTTAAGAAAAGTAGGCCTCTAGGTCAATTAATGCATTAACTACATTTGCCAAATTTTCGCATGACACCTCAACAGGGGCAAGGTCAACAGTAGATGCAACGGTATATTATATATACATACAAGTAACACAAAATTCAAAACTTAGATATTAGATGAACTGAATATATTCTTCATAAAAGTACATTAAATTTAATTTTATTTTCGGGGATGGAGATTATGCTGAAACGGATTTTCAATTTAGTTTTCTTACTTTTTAAACAGTTTTTGTGAATTTGCTGAAAACTTTATATAGAATCAGACGGCTGAATGAACCAAATGCCATAGAAAAAAGCAATTCTATCTGAGCAGCATCTATTGCATATTTGTTTGCTATCTAATCTAGCATATTTTAGTTACTTTACTCAATTGGCAAAACCTGTTTGAGCACATTCAAGCAAAGCTCCGGTCACACGATGGCACTAGTGTCGCGACCACAAAATTAGACCTGTCGTCTCTTCTTCTGTTTGAAAAGAAAGGAAACATAGGAACATGCAAGCAGAATCAATTTTTATGTCCACTTGTAATATTCCTAACTTAAAAGAGATGGGACAAAAATTCAATCAATTCGGAAAAGTCGCAGAATGTTCTACGGTGTTCTAAGTTTTGTGTTTTCTCTGAATAGATAAAAAGTACAAAGTTTAAATCTATACAAAATTTTTGGCATGGAGTGTTTTCATGCCATTTCCTATCATGTGATTGTGTTATTATCATACTTCTGATGGGTGATGCATGTGAGAATGAGGGTGCAGCTAAAATTGACCAAGATGTTGCGTTTTCCGACATTAGGAGGCTTGGTAAATTTGATTTTGTTTAGCTTCATAGAGACAGGAAAGATAGATACTTAATCTCACGACCGCAAGACACTCCATGCTATTAATTATTGCTTAGTACTTTTCACTTAATCAGAGAAAACATAGAAAATCTCATTTGTACCGAAAACTTCAACCTTCTTCCCAATGAATCTGGATGTGTTTTTCTTTGATCCTGTCTCAGAAGAAGATGAATTAACTAGCACTCAGCAGACGCGTAGATTCGTCGTAGCCATAGGGTCATTTCACATCATTCTGTGAAATTCTCCTTTTCGGCCTCGTTCTTTGCAGGTAGTCGTTCAGGCTGCCAGACTATACAAACAAGCAAGGTTATGATGCGAATTCGATTTTGTGTCGCATACATACGATGGATATGAAATTAAAATGATGAGATTAATGCACGTACATTGATTGTATGGCGGAGGAGCTGGAACATTCGCAGATGTAGGTTCACCTTTGATTGTGTCGCAGATATCAACTTCAATCTCATCGCTCACTACAGTTGCCTCAACACGGCGGCGCTGCTCACGACGGCGTGCTTCCCTCGCAGAGCGGATCCTTCGACAGCATTTTGAGATGTAAAAGCAAGGACAGCAAAGAACTTCAATCAATGTTTCAATGATCTCTGGGTTTATCCAAAGAACGACTCCGATAATTACTATGACACCAAAGCATCCAAGCACGATGTAAGCGATGGCACTGTGTCCTGCGCCTCTGCAAGACAAAAACAAAATACAGAGGAACTCCTTTAAAGAAATCAACAAATGGAATTGCTACAAAAATGGTCGGTTGGCTGGGAATCGGACAGATCAATATTTTCTGATAGAGAAGTTCCACCCTTAGAACAGCAAATAGTCATTGCAGAGGTTAGGAGCTAATCGATGAAAAGAAATTCATTATTGATGTAGAGTACTTTGAATTCACTAAGGGAAAAATAACAGATCTCCTATACTTACTAAATTGTCAATCATCAGAAATCTGCTCGCTAGCTTCTGAAAATATCAATCGTCAAGGAATGCAGTCTGAGCAAGTTCATTCTGCAACTAAGCCATGAGAACAATAAAGCTTTTCGATCGACCACTGCATGTGCACGTTCGAGGCTCACAGGTTAGCATATGAGTGCATTCTATGTGTGTGCTTCCCATTTGCTGCAAACCTGCTTCTACCGGAATAGTATCCGTAGAAGAGACTAAATGAGGCTGAATTCGGGAGCGGCTGCAACCAACTCGTCAGCGAAATTTTCACCCGAAAGATTCTTGACGTTTCTCCACCCATTCGTCGAGAAAGTCAAGATGTGTTTGCAATTTCGCATAGGTACACGATTGCCCATGGATGGTACCAGCACTTCACCAATCGTCGGACAGTGGACTTGCAAGATAGCTGCTGTCACGATAGAGGCTTGTAATGCGCAAAGCTGCTTGCTTGATGATGGACTGAATGTACTGTCTCCGTGACAACTGATTGGTAACCGGCAATCGAGGGAAGATTGTGAAAAATCACAATGGTTTCGAATTATGAAGGGAATTAATTTGAATTTTGAATCATCCATGGAATCTTATTCTCAAATCCTATTTGATTGAAATCTTAATGGTATGTTGACAATTACCCATTCGAAGACCCTACGTAGGTCTTCATTAAGAACGCCGCATAACCGCTGACGTTGTTGGGTGCTTCCAGTTGCTCAAATGCTCACTAGATTTAAAGAGCATTGTACAAAAAGAGCATGAATACATCGACAGATTGCTAACTAGTGCAATGTGGGACATAATTAATGTACAGCAGAAAAATAGTGAGTCCCAAAATTGAATCAATCACACTGAATCCACAGGTACGAAGCAAACTCACGCTGAATGAATACTCGTGCGCATGTAGAATATTCATCTAAAAAAGCTCCCCAAAACAAGGTTTCCATTCATTAAGGGACAAGATCAACAGCAAATCTAACACGAATTCAAATTGGACTTTTTCTCTTAAATGTACATATAAAAATAGCAACGATTGAGTGGAAAGCTTTTTGATTGTACAAGCGCAACTGATGCCACTTTCTCTTGATTGACGTTGAATGATTCTCTTTTTAAATCAATTTCGGTGAAGTTTTTTTCTGTACATGAACATGTAGCTGTTGCAGTGGATAAGCCCATTGCTTGTTGTTGGAGTAGTAAAAAATCGTAACTTCTTCGTTAAGAAACATCAGAACCGGAGATCCGTTGAAGTATGATGATGGTGCTTAAATTCAAGTAGACCAACAATTTGAACGATAAGTTGCTTTGATGTTTTGAAGCATATTTCCATTCTTTCAACAGAAGTGAAACTGATATGACTAACAACAAGATAGAGTGCCACCTCATTTCGGTAGGCCTTCTGCCACCAATGACATATATATTCACTTCATGTAATGCACTATTAATGGACTGGTCGACTATTGGGCCAAATCCCGACACATTATACTTATTTTTCCTTTTTACCTTCACAACACAAATTTTTAACACAAAGTGAGTGTGGAAACAAGAATGACCAGTCGTTTAATAAAGGACAAAATAACTTGCAGAGACTTACGAGCTCCAGAAAACACAACATTTCTCATCATCTTCGGCACCGCAACAAAACTTTTCATCTTCCTTATCAGAAGCCGTTGGGCAAATGAACCATCCGTAGACTTTTTGCGATGAATTGTAAGCAGGATATTTTTTTGTATTTCGGCAGATTTCCATCTCTGAAAGGATGAAATTTGTTTTTAATTTTCTGAGTAATTTCCTTTGTAAGTTTGTTCAAGTGACAAACAGGCTTTCATATGGCTTGAAGGTAAGTTGAGTTTCCACGTACCCGGGAGGTATGTTATTGAGGGAACACCCAACTGAATTGATAAAGCATATTTACACCCCGACGTTTTGCCTGTTCGCCTTGATCACGAGGAATGAAATTGACACAGTGCAGACAGCAAATATCATGTTATAGAATAAGATTCGCATGCAATCACATAAGCCAAATAAATGATAATATTTTTCATAGGACAATTTAACTAGTAATATCATGCTACTTAACTGAAAAAATTAGTAACATGTAGAAGAAAAACAGTTAATACCAGAAATATAATCAGGCAGAGGAAACATAGAAGCATACAGTAGGTTATTATTAGGTAGAGTAGCAACTCAGCAATAATTAAATCCTCTGTGTTCATACAGTTTCGATTTTATGAAATGAACTCGAATGAGACCCAGCATCACAAGTGAGATATGCAAATTTTTACACATTGAGAAATTTTGGATTTGACTAATCGTGATAGCAAAACAGAAGGAATAATAGCATTTTGCAAATATTCCATGCCATGTCAACCGGTGTGGAAGGCAATATAGTTTATTAAATTTGCAATCCGATGGGTTACTATCACTTTAATACACAGCTTTATCAATAAGAGCACTTTCTTGAGCGTGATCACATCAGAAGCTATAACCTGCCACTGGAAGAGCAAAATAAAATGACCACTGACATTGATCACAATGAAGTTAAAAGATGTAAATGGGTCGGCATTAATCAGATTTGAGTGAATCATGAAATTAATTATGCCGATGAAAATGTAATTACGTACATCAAACTTGACATTTCAGCCAAGAAAGCATAATAAGATGTTGACGCTTTTATGAAGATTTGCATGTAATGCAGATCATGAATTTCCTTTGATAATCAGATTAATTTCCGCTTAATTAAGATGCTTGTTAGCAAATGCCAATTCCTCTTGATATCCAACTTGTTTCATACTACCTGTAAATGGGGTTCATCTAGGTAGTATATAAACATAGGAATAATTTGAAAATATTTAGCTTTTTAAAAACTGCTCAAACAATTTTTTGGACCGCAGAAATGTAATCCGCAAAAAACTGAATCTTTTCTCATAAAAATTTTCACTGTATACAGATACTTGTTTGAGTCGACACCCTCTACTACTAACTATATGCATAGAAGTAACCTAATTAAGAAGACCATGGTCAACTTCTCCTATGGCTTCTTTTTGACTGCGTAGAACTGGCTATTCTGTCTGATAAATTTAAAATCAGTATATTCCAAGACCTTTTTTTAATTTCCCGCATCTGCAGGGACAAGAAAGGGTGCGATGTGCACATAAAATACCCAAGTCAAGAAACGAAAATCAAAACCTCCCACACGAAGCTTCTGATAACAAGAGGGTTATTTTGGATGTCTTTCCGATCAGCAATGCTCCATTTCTTCCGTAGGCTACGAGTCTCCGAGTTCTTGAAGCCTTCCACCAGATGATCGATGGATTTCAGGGCTTTTTTGCACCACCTAAAATAAATGTCGGTAACTTTGCAAATCCTTTTGCGGAGGTTTACAAGCCATCTAGACTATCCACAACTGAGTTGAGCCAGAAGATGCTGGTCCTTTCTTTTCCACGCTTTCTTTTAATTCGGAGATTCTCTATGTTGTGGCCATTTATGTGGAATCTAAGTGTCTTTTTGATATACATTTATATACTCCATTTTTGATGCTTGATCTTCGCACATACTGAGTTTCGAGGGACCGACGCCTCTTCTTGGTCAACTTCTTCAACCGCTCTACCCGCATCCTTGTCGACTTCTTCATTTCTGTCGATACCACAATGGGCGGCTACAAACTCCACGCTTGTGTTTTTCGCTGCTACTTCAATACGTAACTGCCACATTTTGGACTGGTGTTGTGTGCCTTATTGTAATGACCCATTCGGGAGTGCCTTGATCATAGATAGTGAGTCGATACAGATTAAGAAATTCTCTTCAAGCTGATGAAGGCTCGAGCTTTGAATGGCGGTTAATCTGGCATTAAACTCTATTGATTCCAAGACCTACGGTGCTGTTGTGATGATCTGCAATTCCGTGGATGGACGACATTTTGCACATCACAAGCGATGAAATTGTCAATGGGAGTGGTACAACAAGTAAGAGACTGGAAAAATAAGGAATTCCTAGGGAATTCCTATAGGAATTCCGAACTTACACGTGCAACTTCATTGCTGACACTTTTCGATCCATGATGAGTCAGAAAAGAATAGACAAACAATGGAAAGAGAAATGCAGAGATCTCATAAATTGTCAACAAACAGTGGCAGCTAAATTTAAACAAGGCAGAACTTTAGCTGACACTTTTTACTGTCACTCGGAGGATAATAGACTGAGATCAATGCATTTCTCTTCAGTACTATTTATTAAATCGCTATTGTCCGGACTCAGTCTGATGACGCACGAAGAACGATTATTGAATGCATGCGTTTGCTTCCATAGTTTGTCGCATAGAGTAAGTATAGGTAGAGTGGCGACTCAAAAAGTGTCTGCATACAGTGAAAATTTTTGTATCAAAAGATTCAGTTTTTTTACTGAGATAACGTTCCTGTGGTCCAAAAAATTATTTAAGCAATTTCTAGAAAGCTAAATTTTTGCAAATTTATATACTACCGACATGAAGCCCCTTTATAAATGGTATGAAAAAAGTTGGATATCTAAAGAAATGAATATTCGCTAACAAGCATCTTAATTAAGCGGAAATTAAGCTGATGATCTGGGAAATTTCATGAACTGCATAATGCAAACTCCCTGCAAGTCTTCAAGGAAAAGTTAAGATCTTATTGAGAGCTTCTTGGCCGAGTTGTTGTGTTTTTAGTCCAATTTACAGCGGTATCATTCTATGATTCACAAGGCGTCATTTCTCGATTCTGAATAGCAGTGTGAACCCATTAACATCTTTTATAGTTAATCATGATCATCTTTCTTGATTGTGATGTTTTGATCTTTCAGCTTGTGATATGACCACGCTTAAGAAAATAATTTTATTATAATAAGGCTGAGAATATAGTAATGGTAACTCGAATTGCTAATTTAACAAACTATCCCCTCTCCAAATTTACATGACACGGAAGATTTGTAAATTACTTTTCTTTTTCTTCTATATTGCTATCATGATCAGTCAAATTCGTGTACATTTCTCCAAAAGTGTAAAAATTTGCATATCTCACAGGTGTTACGTGGTCTCGACTATTGTCCATTTAATGAAATCGAAACTGCATACACAATGGGGATTTAATGAATGCTGAGTTACTACTCTCCCTAAATATTCTTACTCTATGGCTTGTCCAATCTTTTCTGATCCATCATGGATCGAACAGTGTCAGCAATAAAGTTGTACATGTACACCTACGTGTAAACACACCCCTAGGCTTGCTTCCATATAGTTGCTGCTAATTGTCACAGCGATGGTTGCTAAAGCAGTGAATAGTTACCGTTGACAATTGTTTTTTCATTTTACAATCAACTTCAAATGGGATAACACTCGAACGCTGGTAATTCTCACAAGATAGAACAAGTCATTACTGAACAGTTTAATGACCTTGACATTGTGATGGCGCGAAGTCGCCAGTCTATGACTGACGACTTTCTACTCTGCAACTTTAATCGATTCGTGTGATTGCTGATATATTCACTCATAAATCATTTTATTCCATTGAATATTAGATGGATATCAGACGCGAAACTCACAATTATTTCACATTCTTTAGTTTGAATACAAGTGAAGCATATTCAGCCATAAAGTAAGTATAAAGCAGATAGAGTCTCGACTCCAAAAAGATGTCATCATACAGCGAAATTTTTATATCAGAAGATTCAGTTTTTGCGTAGATTGCACTCCTTCGGTCCAAAAATTTTGATCAATTTTTAAGAAGCTAAATTTTTGCAAATTACTCCAGTATTTGTACATTAGCGATTTGGTATCTTTGTATAAGTGGTATGAAACTTATTGGACATCAAAATAAATGAAAAGTTACTTTATATTCCCATGAGCAAATACAGGATGAGTTAATTAATGGGTTGAATGTCAGTATTCAACAACCAAGAGCGAAATGTCTCGTCTACTGTGACCATGTCACCTTGCAGTCCGAACCACTCCCATTGTAGGACGTGGGTTGCCGTCTGTTCTTGACCACACATGCATTGGATTGTGCAAGACCAATCAGAAGCATGAAGGCACCAAATCTTCCATATCCAGAGCGCAGACGATTCAATTGCTCCCATTTAGATATTTGGAGATTGAAGCCAGGAGGTCGACATGTTGGCCTTGGAATGAAGTGTCGAAGTCGAAATGTCTCCTGAAGCCACCTCCTGTCCATTGTTGGTGGGTCTATTCCTATACTGACATTGTGTTAATGGCTGTGTCTCTGAGGGTTTGGAAAATGTTCTGGCGCTTCAATAGTTGAATCTGAATACCTGTGTTTGTGATTATGTGAACCAAGTGATGATGGTCATTTTTAGCTGACTGCAAAACTAACTACACAGTGACTATCTACGAATGTTGGGAGGTGTGATGCCGCTCAGTATCTCTAGTTGCAACACTGGCATGGATTTGATGCAGCCGGAGACAATTCGCATGCTATCATGAAGGTGCTGTCTCGACTAGTTTGCAGTAACAACTATGTGTCCAGACTAGTGAGCAATATTCTGCCACTGAATAACACAAAGGATGTCCTGAGAACTTGATAACTTCCCAATTGTTACTGGCAAGATGTCGAAGAATATCGTTTCTTGATTGAATTTCGGCTGCTGTTTGCTGAAGATGCTTCTTGAAAGTAAGAGTCCTGTCAAGGGTATAACCAAGATCCTATCTAAATGAAACCTTAATGAAAATTTATTAAAAGGTATCTTAATTAAGCAGATATTGAGCTGATTATCAAGAAAATTTCATGAAGCGCATTATAATTCAAGTATTCATGGAAAATTTGAGTTCTTATTGTTCTCTTGGCTTAAATTTTAAGTTTTTAGTTCAATTTTCATCGGCATGATTTTATGATTCACTGAATTTATGTTTCATTTCTTTAATCTGAATGTGGACCCATTTTCATTTTTTAAAGTTAATTGTGATCTTGATTATTTTGCTCCTTCAATGGCAGGTATTTGGTGATGTGAACACACCTGAAAAATACTCTAAGGACCTAGTACTTTTTAAGGATTTGCTTACACGCACGTTCGGCAAAAATAGCCGAAACCTCAATGTAGCAACCATGGCAGATCAAGCAATAATCATTGAAAACTCACTTAACATACGAGGTGTGTTCAAAAAGTATCGAGACTGATTCGATAACTATGGGATTAAGTGACCTTGAGGCAAATCGCTTTGCCTCAGGTTACTATTGCATGTCATACGTCATCTGACAGCGTAGAGTTTATTCAGCTCATCAGATATAGTGGACAGAACGCATTAAAGATTGTTAATTTCGTTCGTGTGTCGTATATTTTGTGTCGTATTCGAGATTGAAGTCAAATCATTTTGACAATGACTGAGCAGGAGGAACAACGCATCTGCATTAAATTCTGCATGAGATTTTGAAAGACCTGCACCGAAACGAATCAAATGCTGCAAACTTCCTTCGGTGAAGAGGTGATGAGTCGTGCTCGCGTCTTCGAATGATTTCGCCGCTTCAAAGGCGGATGGGATTCGGTCGAAAGTGATGAGCGCTCAGGTCGGCCTTCAACAAGCCGGAACAACGATGTCATCAAAGAGGTTCAACGGCAGGTGAAGGAAGATCGGAGACTCAACAGTTGGAGAACTTAGTGAAGACCTCTACATTTCTATCGGTTCCTGTCATTCAATCTTGACTCAGGACTTGGGCAAAATTTGTTCCTCGGCTTCTGACTGATGATCTGAAACAGAGTCGTCTCTCTGCATCCGCTGACTTGCTTCAATGTGTTGAAGAAGACCCAAGTTTTCTCAGCAAGATCATCACCGGCGACGAAACATGGGTCTACGGGTACGACCCCGAGACGAAAGTTCAATCGTCAGTATGGAAAACGCCGTCTTCACCACGACCGAAGAAGGCTCGTCAGTCTCGAAGCAAAGTCAAAAGTCATGCTTACTATTTTCTTCGACATTGAGGGTGTTGTACACTTCGAGTGCGCTCCTGAAGGACAGACTGTCAATAGGGAGTATTATTTGGATGTTTTACGACGTCTTTGCGATGCAGTCCGTCGGAAACGGCCAACGAAGTGGTCTTCAAGACTGGCGCATTCACCATGACAACACACCGCTGCACTCAGCACAGCTTGTGCAGAGTTTTCTTGCAAAGCATGGAATACCTCAACTAAGGCATCCTCCATACTCTCTCACTGAACGACCTTTTCCTGTTTCCGAGGATGAAAAGGCAATTGAAGGGAGGAAGATTCGAGGAAACCGATGAGATTAAAAGGAATGCGTCGGAGAAGTTTCGCTCTATTTCTATGACCGACTTTCAATAATGCTTCTAGGCATGGAAGGCACGCTGGAGCAAGTGTGAACAGTCTTGAATACTGTCAAGGTGAATACTTTGAGGAGACTAACCGCATTTTCTTGTTTGTTTTATTGAAATAAAGTTATTGACATAGTCTCGATACTTTTTGAACACACCTCGTACATCTTGAAGCTGTATAAAATTTCATTTCATTTCATCATTGACAAGGCCTATTTCAATATTTTACTATTATCTTCATGCTACCGTCCACATCAATTCATATCCATATTTTCGCGATTCGAGAAGTATGAATGTAAAAAGCATTTCAAGTACATACCAATCTCTATGGAATGATACGGCATGGTTTGTCGATAACTGTGTACTAGAAATAAGCCCTGACTAAGTTAAGAAATGCATTTCACTTACGGTACATAAAATTTGTATCGAACAATCTCGGGCTTACAAGGTCTGAAGAAAGCTGTGTACAACAAGTCAGTCGTCATGTGTAAATTTGAGAGAATAAGTCAAATTAATTTTCAATGAGCAACAATAAATGTCAATGAATGAAGTCTTAGGATAAGTATGCGCACTTATGAAGTCAGAACAAAAATCGTTGTCTCAAAATCAGTTATTGCATTTGTGACATCAAGAGCTGCACTGATCGTGTCAATGATGTTGTCGTCGTCGTGATTAGTGTCATCGGTAGCATCAGGCTGCCCGTTTTTGCTGTGTCTCAGCGCTCTTTTGCTCAAATTTTTCAATATTTTGTCGAACTCTTTCAGTCACATTGCGCCCTGGCTTCTTTTCAAACCAGAATTTCGGAATCTCTATAGCTTCGTCTTCTGAGAGCTCATCTGGTCCATTGATGGTAACATTTAAAAACGCGGATAGTGTTCCATCGAGTAATCGGTATCTGTGGGGAGTCTTCATAACACTGAAGCCGCGCTCATTGTCGACAGACGGTAATAGCAATGACACAGCGATTTTGGCGTGATGAACTATGCCACATCGTCTCGTACATAGGGTCGCGTAGTAGCCTACCTTCGTGCATACATCACCCGCACATCTGGTGGAAGCAGGATTGTCAAGTTTTACCCGAAGAAATTTCTTTTCAAAACTTGGCCAGTCTACGTGTAATCGGCCTGGGTCTTCGATCGAGAATTTGTGACTCAAAAGATCAAGATCGATGACAGGGTAAGTGAGGCATAATTGACTCATAATCATCATAACTCACAACTTCATAATTACAGGAGTAGACAAAAAAATTTACGTGTACGCCGCAGATTTTTACGCGCACGTTTCGTGCGCGTCAACCCACTTAAAAACACTCTTAGTCTATTTATTAATAAGGCTGAGCATTTAAGCAATACTAACCCGTAACCCATCGAATTGAAAGTTATGTTAGAAAAACAACACCTCTCTAAGGTTGTCATGACACGAAAGATTTCTAGAATACCATTCTTCCGTCTGTATTGATATCATGGTCTGCAAATCCGTGTGAATTTCTCCATAGGTAAAAATTGGCATATCTCATATGTGGTCCTGGGTCTCAACACGAGCTCATTCAATAAAATCGAAACAGGATATACATTGGGGGATTTAATGATTACTGAGTTGCTACATTACCTAATACTCGTATGCGTACTCCATGAAATATATTAAGTTGATTTTTCTCTTACCTAATACGCTTTCATCATATGTTTCGGTCGAATCCCTGTAATGTATACGTTGTAATCTTGATGCCATATATATTGAGCCAGCTTTGATGGCAGTAGACTTTGATCGGCTTGTCCAGGAGCGGGCATTGTAAGCAGAAGGAATTCGACTATATCGACTTGCACTTGAGCTCGAAGATCTGCCACCTGAAGATCGACTACTGCGGCTGCCACCGCTCGAACTTCCACCTCCGCGCTTTGACTCACAAACTGAAATATGCAATGAGATTGGTTCATCTATGGTGAAGAGAGGAGTTTTCGTGAACAGTCAATTATACCTTCAGTAAGAAGATTGTACATGTAGTTCAGCTTAAATTTCTCAGAAGTGAAGACTATTTCAAAACGATGGCACATGCTGGAACTTAGTAAGTGGGCAAAAAGGAATTCCTAATACCCTACAGAAATAGGAAAAATAGTTGTGCGTCGCTTGCGGATTGCTGTGAATTCAATCAAAAGGCTTCGACCGCCACGATTCCTTCAGATTCGAAGAACTCAAATCATTGCGCAGAAGTTTTCTGGCTAATGTTGGTCCTTCCGATCATTTATTAAAGAAAATAGCAGGCGCACGAAAATTGATTCACCTAATAATTTCATCATCCTCTTCTCAGCGTTCCTCACTGACTACACTGAATGTAGCTAGACAGCGATGTGTTTTTTGGTGTGTCCAAAGTGATATCACAAAACACGCGCGCCACTTACTGGCTGGCAGCTTATTGTTTGAGAGAGTGTGTGTCATTTCCAATAGTAGGCGATATGCGAAGTATCCATTCTAGGAATGTGCCATTTCGATGCTGAGGACAGATGCGACAATTCCATTCTAGAAACCGAGGCCGCGCGCGCAGTTGAATCTAATTCTGTTGGCCTGTCTTTCACAAATAGTCTGGATGGGAAATCCCATGTTAGCCAATGGAGAGCTGATGACACATTGGTAATAAACACGGTTTTACAGAGTTATTGACGATAAACTTAAGTCGGAGAGATGCTTCTTCAATATTTGTAAATTGAGCGATTTCAACTACTGTCAAGCAAACCAAATAACGGATACAAATTTCTCAGTTCATTTGAAAGCTGAGAATGCAAGCTATCGATTGATGTGTAGCACGTTGTTGTGCGACACGATTGGAAAACATGATAATTGATTGAATTCCAACATAATAGGTCGTCCGTTTTATGTGGTTCCTGTTTTTATGTCGTAAGGGTTTGAAAAGGCCAGTACCTACTTATTAGAATACCCAATTTCGTAAATAATAGTTCTATCCGTTCTTGACAAAAATGAATGTTACTGATGATGAATGCTAATGCTACGCGCTGGGATTCGAACAATGGTTCCCTAGTTTTTTTAGTGAGCACTCCATCACAAGGCTACAATAACAACTCGTTAGCTGAAAAAAACGAATGGTTGCATCTCTCAGTCGATCAGAGGCGAGATCGCGACATAGCTCATGATTTCTCAGCATTTGGACAGGTTCATGAAAAGCAGCGAATAATATGCAAATAATCGGCCGATTACCGATCATCACTGTAGCGTGTCAATCATCGGCCGCTTACCGATCATCACTGCAACCTGTCAATAATCGGCCGCTTACCGATTATCGCTGTAGCGTGTCAATAATCAGTCGATTAATCGGCACACTCCTAACGATGAGTTATCTTAATTTATTTTCCTCATTATCGGAACCTGGTAGATCAAACCATAAAGATGGTAATTAATTGTAGATTTATTTGTTGCTCAGTTTTCAGCACAGCATCATGAAGTATTTGACCTCTATAATGTAAAGCGAATGACCTATTACGATTTTGAATTACAGAAATTAAACCGAAATAAAAAATACTGAATTTGGCAAAAAAAATAAGTTTGGGCAACAGTAGATACTAGATAAATTGCCATCGAAACTAAGAGCAAAACGTTAGCGGTAAATGACACACAGACAACAGATAGAATATAGAATAGAATAGAAATCCATACATTTCAAGATACTGAGAATCACAAATAGCAGAAAGTCACAGGACATACATGTAATCATAAGAAGTTAAAGTAAAATCATCTTTGGATATGTACATGTATATACATCAAAGCTAACACTATACAACAGTAAAATTGTTTCACTCTTTCATATAACATGAAAGTCTATTATGCGAGCTGCTATAAATCAAAAGAAGGAAAATTTCTTAGCTGCACTGCTGGCATATACACAAGAAATGAGTTCAAACGGCGTGTAGTTGCACAGAACGGTAATATGACACGACCAGTACGCATACTGACAGGTGGAAGATGCTGATGTAGCGGATGAGAATGCAATAGACAGTTTTCAAAAAGTTTTCTCGCAGCTTTCAGTCTTCTCACTGCAAGGTTTTCCATCAAATCGCACTTGCATGACTGACATGCCACAAATAACTCGATGTGCTCGTCTCTGCAATTTCTCAAGGTTTCAGGCAGACTAGCTGGGATACCAACAAAAAGAGGTGAACAATGCTCTAAAAACGAAAGAAAGAGACTTTTATAAACAGCAATCAATTTTTCTTTTTCAAGAAATTGCTTCAATACTCTCAAGCAATGAAGTCTTTGTACAAAAGCTTTAGAGATAATATTCAAAATGACGGTTCGATTTTAAGTCTCTGCTCCAAATGACACCAAGAATCTTGTGACATTCCACAAGTTCAACATTAGGGATACAAATCGGCAGACAAGTCAGTGTCTTTCTAACTACAATACTCTTTGATTTCTTCTGATTCAGGACTGTTTTTATATCAAACGCCCATGACAATACATTGCTGTGTTCCTGCAGAACATGCTCATTACGCCCAGACTTATATAAAAGGATACAGATGGTGATATCATCAGAGCTGGAAAAATTCCACTGAAATTTTTTGATTCCAATTCCAGAGCAGAAATTTCAATTCCAACTCCAATTCCAGTCAAAACAGTTCAATTCAATTCCAATTCCATAATAAGATTCAATTCCGATAATTGCATGTCGCGCATAGTGTATTATGCTAGTGCATCTGACGCTTGTTCGTTTCAATCTAACCCATATGCCCTTATCCTATTCTCGTTGTTCCTGTATGCCGTTCCCTGCGTCGCTCCTATGTGCGTTCTCATTTTCATAGTTCATATTTCTTGTGTACATGTATATATGTAACCGGTCAGCCTACGCTATTTTCGTCTCGTAAACGAGATATTCAATATCTCGTGAAACAAAAGAAAAGAAAATTAACGGCCAGCAAAGAATCAAACGCTAAGAGAGAGATGAGATGCGAATAAATCTATTAATAAACTGACAGAAGAAAGAAATTCAATGTGCAAATAACGTGATTGTTGATGAAAGAAAAATCGACGATAAAAATGATATCATGAAAACTGATTACTGGTCAATGCTAAAAAAGGAGATTAAAAATTCCGTGTAAGAACGAAATGTGGTCGGGTCGAAAGCTAATGAGTAGAGATTATAGGAAACTCCTTCAATTTTCAAAAGAAAGTGGATTTATCGTCAAGTCTCAAAAATTTGTATAAATTAGAAGCGATGAGAAATTGACACAACAACAACTGCCAACAACAACACATACGACATCTTCAGTAGCTGTTAGAAGAACTCCGGGATCTCGCGGTGTAACTTAACCACAGAAGTAACAACTGCCTGCAAGCGAACAACAGCACAGCAGCATATACGGCAATATATCAGCGAGCGCGGTTGAAGATTGACGGCATAAGTGACACTGATATTTATGATATTATTTTGGCATAAGTGAGTCCGATTGAATTGAAGTGAATTCAACATGAAGAAGTGAACTGTAAGTTTTTCTTTTATCGTTGCGTATCGCATATTAGCTTTATAACTTAGCGTATAATATCTTTATAATTTTGTAACTATAGTCTTAAAAATTATTGTTAATAGTTGTGATTGGAAGTTGAATAATAGTTCATGTAATTGCCGTATTAATTGAATCATTAATTGTTAGAATAATTTGGTGACACAGTCTAGCTTGTGATTTGAACTGACAGGGTTGCTGCCCTTTAATTCAGCGTTAATTTTCCTCTTTCCAAACCAATTGTTTTTCGTGTGTGCAACAATTAAGTTAATCTCCAATTTTTGTGCTTATCCTATCAGGAACTAAATTCAACAATCGTTTTATTTTGATTAATTATCTTTCTTGATAAATAACTAGATAACAGATTGAACAAAGTTGATTGTCTTTTCATTGTTTGCTAATCGCTGGATTAACATTGTCTAGGGGCTGCAGGCCCATCTAAGTCACAATTTTACACCCATTATTCAACAATAGAATAAAACTCCCTCTGTCGATCTATCTCTCTCCTATCTTTGCGTGCAGTTAACACAACGGCCGAGTACTGTGATTTCAATTTTTGTACAAATAGATTTATCACAGGTCCATCGAAGAAGTGGAATTGAGGTTTAGCAAGATCAATTCCAATTCCAATTCCGACTTTTCCAACTCTGGATATCATCAATATACTTCAAAATACCAGTCGTTTCATAAACAAGCTGCAAATTTCCTGCTGCAAAATTAAAAAGCATGAGTCGTAATATTGAACCCTGTGAAACACCAGATGTTACATAAATGGGTTTACTTACAACATAATGTAAGCGCACACTCTGAATTCTATGTGACAAATATGATTGCACAAACTTTACAAGGTGATCAAGGAAGTTAGTCGCCACAAGTTGTTGCAAAATAATCTCATGGTCAATCTTATCACAAGCTTTCGACAGGTCGTAAGAAAGTATTTGAACTCCAGCAACATTTTTCAGGTCAGGCAGGTTGGTAATATAATCTTGTAATACAATCAAACCAGTGGTTGTCGACGCACCACGCCTACCACCATGCTGACTTTCCCCAGCTTCTTTCTCTAGTTTCTCTCTGAAGCTACGGTCCACAATTGACTCCAGAATCTTAGTTGGGGCAGGTAGAAGAGGGATAGGTCTCAGATCGGCAGTACATGGCTTTGAGACTTTTGGAACTGGGGCAATGTGGGTATGTTTCCAAGAATATGGGAAATAACCTTCCAGAATGCACAAGTTAAATATATGTGAAAGAAGGAGGGCTAATTCATGTGATGCCTCTTTGTACAGCACTGCAGGAAACAAATGAGACGAGGCTGCTTTTTCAATGCTTAGCTTATTCAAGCGATCTTCCACTTCGTCGATAGCAACAAACATGTCCCAATCATTCTCTGCAAGTTCGCATCCTTCAGATTAATTGTGCCACTTTGCTGTAAGAATGAGTACTTGGAAGATGCCCCGGCTAGTTATGACATGATATTTTTGAGTTGGAAAGAGCCAGGAATTCTTTAGGTCTTAATTATCATTATAAGTTATGATGTACAAAATTTTTCGATTACCATCCAGTAATCAGCTTCAGGTACAAAAGACTAGGGTTAGTAGAAGCTTGAAATATAAGGAATTTGAAAATGATATTTACAAAGAGATGATGATAATTTACAATGATATGAAACGATATGGCAATTTACAATGATATGATATGATAGGATGCAGATATGAGCAGGTTGTACTGGATTACATATCTTTACCAGTAGCAAAAATTGACCTGACACGATTGATGAATTCAATGGTAGATGAGGTAGTGAAAAAAATGAGAAGTTATTATTAGTAAAAAAAGGAAATCACGGTAACTGTCAAGTTCAGTTCTATTAGTCTCTAGTCTCATTCTTCAGCATTCATTATTAATAAACACAAACCTAAAATAAATAGTAGAGCTGAACTTGACAGTTACCGTCATTTCCTTTTTTACTAATAATAACTTCTCATTTTTTCACTACCTCATGTACTCGTACCATAGAATTCATCAATCGTGTCAGGTCAATTTTTGCTACTGGTAAAGATATGTAATCCAGTACAACATGCTCATATCTGCATCCTATCATATCATATCATTGTAAATTGCCATATATACCGGCGCTGTGGCCTTGTGGTAGAGTGTTCGCTCTGCGTCTGGGAGACCTTGGTTCAAATCTTGGTCGGGTCAAACCTAAGACTTTTAAAATAGGCATACTCTGCATTCTTGCTAAACACTCAGCACGAAAAATAATGAGAGTGGTAAATGACAACTCGGCCACATGGAAGAAAGGCTCCGTGCCAAATGTGCTTCCGAGTATAAACAACGTTCATCAAGCAACGGAGGGAAAACCACGATTGACCGGTGTACTCGTCTTTAATTCAGCGACAAGTTTCGACCGGTGCTTCGGTCCTGTTCACGCAAACGCACTGCAAACGCAAAAACAGTGCGTTTGCGTGAACAGGACCGAAGCACCGGTCGAAACTTGTCGCTGAATTAAAGACGACTACACCGGTCAATCTTGGTTTTCCCTCCGTTGCTTGAAGAATATGAAAGGAACCGCGCATTGCATCTTCAGAGAAACAACGTTCATTTATTTATTTTATATTTTCATATTATTGTAAATTATCATCATCTCTTTGTAAATATCATTTTCAAATTCCTTATATTTCAAACTTCTACTAACCCTAGTCTTTTGTACCTGAAGCTGATTGCTGGATGGTAATCGAAAAATTTTGTACATCATAACTTATAATGATAATTAAGACCTAAAGAATTCCTGGCTCTTTCCAACTCAAAAATATCATATGTAAGAATGAGGCCAATTGATCGTTAATGGCTTCAGCAGCTTCATCCAAGTCAGAAAACTCAGATAATAATTCTTTCATGGAATCATTTTTTTCTTCTTCCTGTCACAGCGTTCGTCACAGCCCATACGTTCTTGGCAGATAAATTCGCATTGCTTCCCCACCTCAGCTTTGCCTTCATTATCTCTTTGCGAGAATCTTCATCTTTATCTTTGAGTTGATGGTACCGTGCATAATCACGAACTCGAAAGGCTCTCCATCCTTAATTGATCAAATCCTTGATTCTAGCATTCATCCAAGGTTTGCCGCCATCTAGTCCGGCAGCCAGAACGAGTTTCTGCAGGGAACGAGGCCGAAAATGAGACTTTCACAGAATGTTGTACACCCTATGCCTACTACGAATCGGCACGTCTGCCGAGTTCTAGTGAGTTCCTCTTCTTGTCAGACACGATCAAAGAAAAACACATGTAAATCCAATGGGACGCAGATTGCAGTTTTTGGCTAAAATGAAATTTTGTATGTTTTCTATGATTAAGCGAAAAGTACTCAGCCCAGAGTCATAATTTTTGGCATGGAATATCTTCAGGTCATTTCCTTTCATTTTCATGCATTCCTGTCTATAAAACTAAACGCATTTAAATTTGGCGAGCCTCTTAATGTCGGCAAACACAAACATTTTGAGCAACTTTATCCACATTCAACCGCATTCTCACATACATTGCCGACTAGATACATGATAAAAGCACATGCACATCATAGGAAATGACCTGAAGACATTCCATGCCAAAAATTATGACTCTGGGCTGAGTACTTTTTGCTTAATCATAGAAAACATACAAAATTTCATTTTAGCCAAAAACTGCAATCTGCGTCCCATTGGATTTACATGTGTTTTTCTTTGATCTTGTCTGAAAAGAAGAGGAACTCACTAGAACTCGGCAGACGTGCCGATTCGTAGTAGGCATAGGGTGCACATCATTCTATGAAACTCTCCGTTTCGGCCACGTTCCCTACAGAAACTCGTTCTGGATGCCGGACTAATCCGACATTATCACAGTTTTCATTGAAACATTTTCAGAAAGACACAAAAGTACTACATTATAAAGATTTCAAGTTTTTCCTCAATTGTATGCGACATATCATAAAGCTCACGCCAATTAACATTTCTCACAGCCTGTACAAATGACCGAACGCTTTTTTCGGGATAAATCATAAAAAATTCTAGGCTGCTTTGAACATTCAGCATTTGACATTTAAACACTATAATTGCAGGCACATAAGATCGTGTTATGGTCAGAGGAGCCAATAGGTGCTCCTATTTTACAATTGAAAAAAGGGACCAACCTCTCAGCAACAAGAACATCGTCCAGAAATCTATCACCACTTGTTGGCTCACTCACCAATGTGGACAAAGCTAATACATTACATACACGTAAATGTTGAGTGTTCACTTTATTAAAATCACCACATATTACAATATGGGGACCATAACCAGCGTTTAAGAAGTAATCCGCAGTGTTAACCAGAAAATCGTACAATTGTTGCATGAGCTGAGCATTTAAATGAGGTGGAATGTACACACAAACAAAAACCATGCTAAAGTCAGACAAGTACAGCCACAGCGACTCAAAGTACATGGGATACTCATCGACATGCAATTTAAGTACATTAATATCCTATTTTTACATAAACACAAAATGTGCTCCTATACGGTCAAATCTATCAGCTCGGTGAACAATAAATATTGGTATCGTGACCAGAGAATCAGGAATATCTTTCTTCAACCACGATTCAGTGATACAAACAATTTGTGGTTGTAAGTTAGAAATTACTCCGCTCAGATCGTCTGTTTTCTTGAAGATTGACCTCACATTTGATACCAGCACAGACGGAACTTTTACATCACAAACATTCATGCACTTATCGGATTTCTTGGATAAAAAGTCTAGCGAAAATTTTTAAGTGTATCACGTAGTACAATCTGGCTTCGATACACAACTACATTTTCACCATTCTCTCGATGCTGACGTAGAGCTTGAGAGAGAAACCTGCGCCTTTCTTGTCGCAAAGGGGTTAAATCAGAATGACTATACATTTCTGAATAGCCAGCAGTTTTCTTCAGTTGAGAGCCTTTACGCAACAGTTTGAATTTCTGGTTTGTGTCAATCAGTTGCATACGAATCGGGCGCTTTCGGTTTGAGCGGCTTGAATTAAGATTTCCCAGGTGACTGTGACTGACAATATCGAGGAAATCTAAATTCAACTTCTTCAGCAATTCATAAATTTTATTCCTATCGAATGCTTTCCGATCTGCAGCTGATCCACCAGCACTTTCATCAACACCAAATATCACTGCATTTCGCTCTCTTTGTCTCCTTTAATCATTCTCTTGTGAGACCTCCAATAAATTTTCAGCATTGAAGTGATCACACTTTGTTTAAAGAAAGCTGTTTTCTCTTTCAAAATCATCCACACGAACAGACAAGGAGCTAATTGTTGATCTTAAGCTATCAGTCTCATTCTATAAGAATGATATATAATAGATAAGAATGAAAAATCCGGAAACACTCTCATTGGAAAGGTTCGAGTGCGGGAAATGCACAAATAGCATTGAATGTACATACATTGATATAAAACTCCGGAAGATTCTAATCCCTGATGACAGACGATCATTCTTATATGATGATGACAGCAAATCATTCTTATATGATCAAAAACAGACCTGTTTAAGATATACTCGTATATCTCCCATTTAAGCCATTTCGAAATCCTTCTCACAAGATGAGACGCTATACTCGTATAATTAACAGATCGTAATGCAGACTGTACATTCAAGAATAATGAAAAGCAGCAGAAGTGACTTACCAAAAATAGCAAGAGCCACGAAGACTACTACGGTGTAGTATCGGAACATATTGGTCCTGAAAAATGAATGAGTAATACACTAAGTAGACGAATCAATAACACATGCATAAACGCACGCACCACAACTATACCGGGTGTCCCAAAAAAGTGACGAAAACTAAACGCTTATAACTTCACCAAGTTCCATTCGATTCAGCTGACTTCTTCCATACAAATGTAAAATACCCATAAGTTTTGTCTGCAAAGTTTGACGTTTGAATATTGAGTACTCTTGGAGAAAAAATAGGTATAAGTTCGAATCCTGCATATTTCCAATGGTGAAGTTAAAGATTTCGGACATATTGATATCCAATTTCCATCCATCAATCGTGATCATAGCACGTTATCTAGAATGATCAAGCCACATGATCAAGCAAACACGAGTATCAAAGCATAGAAATTAACAATACCATAGAAAGTCTACTTATCTACTTCAATGTATCAAAGATTGATTACACTTCGCATAGACATCTTAATATTAGTGTCTGGGAGAATGTATGGGTCTACATAAGAGCGGGGACTGCATGAGTGAGTTCAATCCCAACAGCATGCACTGGACTGAAGACAGGCAAAATTTTTTAGTTTGATAAATGAAAGTTGTGTGCACTTAGATAAGACTATGGAACAATATGCCAAAAAGCCACTTTATTGCTGTGAAATGCATCAGAATCAATCGCTACACATTCAAATGCATTTGTCATACAAATGCTTCAAATGCGTTTGTTCATACAGATTATTTGTCGAGAGAAGATAATGAACCCAAAAGAGAAGATTGAATATCTACGCCTAGTATCAACGGCTAGCAGCGCAAAATCTCTATATTCACCCATGTCTTCTATCCAGGATGTCCTTGTTATCATCAATTCAATGGACTTTTAGGTGAATTTTTGTTTGTCTTTATTCCTCTGCTAGTATAGTATTGAAGACTGAATAAGAGATCATGAACATTGACTTGCATCTCGGCAAATTGATTGGCTTGCCTGGGTAATTATCGATGTTTCTATTGGCTGCTGAAGTGAAATAGTCCGGGAGCTAGCGTGAAGTTGTGCAGGGAACGAGGTAGTACATAAAACTTTCACATAGCATAGTACACCTCTAACCTACTGCAAAACTTCGCGTCTGCCGGATCAGATCATTTGCTTTTCAGAAATAGAGAGGATAACAAAATCCTATGTATTTCCAATGGTAAAATTGTGACATCTGAGGTGTTGACTCCATTTTTTCGAGTTTTTGCTCATAAAAGTTACACAAATTGGTATTTTGTTGAACTGGTTATTATAGAAATCATCTACAGATCATGATCTTTCAAATGAGTTATCATTCAGTGACAGAGGATGAAGTAAAGTGTACAAACAGACACTTTTCGTTAAAGTATATCAACAATTTTCCTGAAATTTCTATGTTAAAATTTGCAGTTACACCAACGAAAAGTGTCTGCTTGCACACTTTACTTCATCCTCTGTCACTGAATGATAATTCATTTGAAAGATCATGATCTGTAGATGATTTCTATAATAACCAGTTCAACAAAATACCAATTTGTGTAACTTTTATGAGCAAAAACTCGAAAAAATGGAGTCAACACCTCAGATGTCACAATTTTACCATTGGAAATACATAGGATTTTGTTATCATCTCTATTTCTGAAAAGCAAATGATCTGATCCGGCAGACGCGAAGTTTTGCAGTAGGTTAGAGGTGTACTATGCTATGTGAAAGTTTTATGTACTACCTCGTTCCCTGCACAACTTCACGCTAGCTCCCGGACTAAAAGTCGCTGTCATTGAATAAGCTCTAAGTGACAATGAACAATGTAAGACAATCCGATCAGATGTCGAATAGTGATGATGGGATGGCGCAGAATGGTAACGATTGCGCTTTGAATCACCTCTGAATAAGCAGATAAAAGAAATGAAAGATTCACTGATAAGTGAGAATTGATAGTGAGATGCCGCGCGCGAAGATAAGTGTTCAGGACAAGATCAGACTTGTTAGATGCCATCTTAATTTAGAAGATTACCTTCTCCTCGCCGACCAATTGAATATAAATAGAAAAACGGCTCGGAGTATTGTGGCAAGGGCAATGGCTCAGGAAGATCCGGAGAACATAGTTGAAGGGCGACCTGGTGGAGCAACTTCAAGAAAGGTGGACGAAGAAATGAAGGAAGCGGCTCGAGATATTCTATCAGGGAACCCGGCAATTTCGATCCGCAATTTGAATTTGCAATTGCGCATTCGCCTTCCTTTGAAGCCATCGATTTCCGATCAACATCTCGGAAGAGTGTGTAAAGACATGTTTTTTACTCTGAAAAAACTTGAAGTTTGTCCTGCTGACAGAAACAGGGAGGATGTGAAGAACCAAAGACTCAGTTACGCTACATGGTTTATGGAAACAGCACTAAACTACGGTCGAAGCATCTACATCGACGAGACCGGGTACAATGTTCACACTCAACGAACCCGAGGGCGTGCACTGATAGGGCATCGAGCAGTTCGTGTAGTCAACGGTCAACGAGGGCAAAATGTTACTTTGCTCATGGCGGTTTCGCCACAGAATGGTGTTGAACATTATCAATTTCATGTTGGAGGCACGTCAAAATCTGTTTTTACGTCTTTCTTCAACGAGTTGGTTTCTCGAGTTGGATGTGAAAACCAGGCGATCTTCATTCTTGATAATGCCACCTGTCACCGAAGTCTTCCTCCAGTGTCAGAAACTCACATTGTGAAATATTTGCCTCCGTATTCACCTTTTTTGACGCCTGTGGAAAATTCTTTTTCTGTATGGAAGTGGAAGGTAAAACATGATCTCGCCGAGCGTCAAGCCGAGTTTTCTGACGCAAACGTGGCCCGTGAAAGAGGCATGAATCTTTGTCAATGGCGACGTCATCTGTTGGTCAGTGTTGGAGAAAGTGCAATCCCAGTGATCACAGCTGAAAAGTGCACGAATTGGGAGCAGCATTGCTTATCCTTCTTTCCTCGCTGCTTCGCGAAGTCTGACATAATTTCGTAGTCCGTTGACATGACACTGATTGTTTAGATTTTTAGCCTAGCATCTGTTTAATTGTAGCACATATGAACTTAATGACATGTCTAATAAAGACGTTTTCTAGTAAACCATCAATGTCTAAGTAAGGATTAGTCGCTTTAATTGTTCTCATTGAACGAGCTGCGTGGGCAATCAGCCAATCAGGTCACAGCTAGTGATTGACGCCTTCTCAGCATTGGATGCAAGTGAATGTTCAAAAGACGCAAGTGGATATTCAATACTATAGTTTAATGTGGTGATCGAATTGTACCAAAAATTATTTGCAAAATGCTAGCATTATTGCACGGGTGTTCATGCATCTTCTCCAATGACATAAAAAAAAGTTACATCAAGACGTTATCAATAGGCTTTTTTGCATCCATGAGGATTACTGCAGAATTGTCAAAAAAATCCAGTCAACTGCAAATTCAACGAGGAACATCCATGCCAAAGAGGGCAGTCTTAATCAGATATCTCACTAAGCTTGCTAATTTAAAATGAACCATCGAATCGATTATTTTACGCCCAAAATTAAACATTTCCAATTATTCTTCTCAGCTCATCATCTCACTTTTCGCAATTGGTTTCACTTTATCTCATTGTTGCAATTACATTTGAGTTCTTTAAAATCAAACCATCAAATCATGCTTCTTGCAACACGTACTTCTTCAAAAGTATCGGCAATCGTTCTGGAATAATTCCCATTTGCGTTTGTCACAGCTTTCAACTTCCATCCAATAGTGATTCTAGGGAAGTTACCCATCCAGATACTAACATTAAGAAGTCTATACGAAGTGTAATCAATCTTCGATATTCGTGTTTGCTTGATCATTCTAAATAACGTGATAACGATTGATGGATGGAAATTGGATATCAATATGTCCGAAATCCTGAACTTCACCATTGGAAATATACAGGATTTGAACTTATACCTATTTTTCCCTAAGAGTACTCAATATTCAAACGTCAAACTTTGCAGACAAAACTTATGGGTATTTTACATTTGTATGGAAGAAGTCAGCTGAATCGAATGGAGCTTGGTGAAATTATAAGCGTTTAGTTTTCGTCACTTTTATTGGGACACCTGCGATTTACAATGTATGATGCATATAATGATGATGTTGTTTATTTAGACAATGTCATATTTTACGTATCTTTTAGTTTTATGGTTTATTGATTTCAAACGCATCAGGTGCAAAAGGACGACAAAAGTATATATACATGTACATTCGATGGTTCAACCTACATTAGATATTCATGAATTTTAAAACATTTATGAAGTATGAAGCAGAATAATACTTGAAGTTGAAAATATAGCAAAAGTAGAAATAGGAGATGAGCTACAGTTGGAGTCAGAAATCGTGTAGAAGAAATCATTACAAGTTTGTCAGAAGAAATTTACGTTCATGTCTGCAAGTTGAAATAATTTCACTTTCTTATTGAGTAAATTGTTTTGTTTGTAAGTCAAGATGATAAGTTCACAAGTCCAGCTCAAGTTTGCAAGTCTGTTTGTTTTTCTGCTCTTAGTAATGTTATAACTAATTGCAACTGCAGAATAAAAATTGTCCATTAAACGGTCTTAAGAATGTGCCGTCTACAAAGCCACAGTCAAACCTACAGATGAGGATGAAAAGATCTATGATGGATGTGTCAGGGAGATTTCAAGACTAGGTATTGTAACCACAAAAATCATTTACGAACCACTGGCATAGAAACAAAACATCGCTGTCCAATGATGCATGGAATTTGCACGACCCTGAAATAAACTTCAACATTAAATGGAATATCATTGCTAGTGCATCAGGTTATTCATGCGGGAAATATTCCTATGATCTAAGTCTCACTGAAAAGTACAATATAGCTACTGCAAAAGTGACAATTTCATCAATCAAAAGAGTTAAATCGCATCAAATTGCAGAATAATAAGAAGAAATGACTTTTATCATCCGTGAAACAGACATCCCTGCATATCTATGCATCTTCAAATTCAGATATGTAGCTCATCATGCAACTCCTTCGCATTTGTCTCTGTGTGATAACCGGTTGCTTCTCTGCAAACGGTGAATCTTGGAATCTCTGCATGTACTGTATGCTAAAATTATCATATTATCGACTAAAAGCATCAACGCATTATAATCAAAATATGCCAAAATCATAGAAACGTGCATTTGCATGATAAAATTTATGAGAATGTTATACATCTGTGGCTTTGTACAATAGAATAGAGTTCATTTCTTTCGAGTGAATGAAAATCATCAGGAACATTAAGTACACAAGTAAAAAAAGTGATAAGCAAGTCAATATGAAGTACATATTAAGAAAAATACTTGTTTGAAAGTCACTGAAGGCTATCATATATGTCATAAGAGATTCAAGATGACGCGTCGTTGAGCAGCATGAAACCATGTATCACTCTGCAATGCCAGAATATCAAGTAATATCAAGCCTTCGTACAGAGATGGTCTTGATGAAATTGCATCAGCGAAATCCCTAGAGAAACATTTAAACAACGTCCTCAGCAGGATCTGAAACTTAGCTATGCTTCTTTTAAAATGTTAGCTGGAAAATCTATTGCCTCTTTCAGTTTGAAATTAAGTCAATTCTGACGCACATGTGCATACACATCAGAAGGTATTGATTATCCAATTAAATCTCTAAGGAAAATATAGGTTTTTAGTGTTACGACCCGCAATCTGGTTGGCACACAATTCCTTTCAATCGGAATATCGCCATCAAATGAAGTTTTGCCTTTTTTTAGAACATTTCATCATTACATAACTAGGCCTAATATATTTATCACTAATATTTTCACTGAGAGTTAATGAGGGTATTTCGCAGCAGAGTGGACCTAAACAAAATATATTCTCATGGCACAATAGTTTTCACATGAGACTCGATTTTTTAAAATGAACGCACTCGATCAGTGAAGAGTGCTAATTAAATCTCAATGACACTTGGGTCGCATCAAAGTCATTGCAAATATTCTAAGGTTTTCATTTCACTAAAATATCGATGTGATCATATCAGCCAATCATCATTAACTATGTTGACTGGTGACCGTAGATGTCATTTGTCTACTAAGCATATATTCAGATAGATGAACAACGCATGTTTAGACGCGTTTAGATTCACAACAAAAAATCGTACTTGTTATCAGTGGTACGCTCGACTGAAAAAAGGTGGGCAGGCTCTAGTCTGTGATTACGTCGATTAAGTCATCAGCTTTGAATAGTATTTTTAATTTCCCAAAGCGATATATAATATATATTTGATTCAAAATCGAACCTAGTTCGATAAGAGCGAATTACTCGTTTTATCGGCTAATCAAACATTCACTACATAAATAAAGAAGCGGTCGTGAGATGTTTGCATAGTCTAGTAAGTTAAGAATATAAATTAGGTAAGCTAAGATACCACGTATTTTTCATCGCGATTTCAGGGATGACCGATTTATAAAGAAGTAATCATTCATTTAATTATTGAATTATCTTCAGATTACTGAATCCCAGATTCACCGAAAAAATAGTAAATGTCTCGCTCGATATTCTAGAATATTTCATCTCTGAATATTCTGCATGGTACAATCTCACTCAGAGTCACGGTCGGTTTTATCTCATGTTTTTAGAAGAAATGTTATGAAGAAAGTCATAACTAATCAAAAGTTAGCAAAATGCGTTGTATACTAATGAGTTATCTGAAATATCCTGGCCCACAATAATAGCTTATAGTTGATTAAATTTGGTTATGAAATATGTATGCATCAGGCATATCAAAAAACGGTTTGATCAAATCTCTGAAATGATGTGAATTCAACTCTGAAAATCTAAATCTGCAAGAATGTTCATTTATACGTAACGAAATCTTTCTCAATAACACAGAAGAAGATTCTAACAACATCTAAAATTTAATCTGTATACAATAATGTGTATGATAAAATTTAAATCTGTAAAACTTTTTAAAGAAATTTTAGAAAACTTTCTTAACAGCAGACAAGACTCTAACAATGAAAATCAGTAAAATGTTTGAAATGTTTTTTTTCAAAAAGGTTGTCAATATCAGACACACTACTGCACATAAATCTGTAGAACGTTTCAAATAGATTTTATAAGACTTCATGAACAGCACACAGGACTATAACAAGATAAAACTGTAGAATGTCCCAAAAAAGTTTCTCAACTACACACAAGACTCTAACAATGTGAATCTGTAAAATGTCACAAATATAAATTGCCTCGAAGACTTTAGCAGTATAAATCGGTAAAATGCCTCAAGTATTGCTTACAAATATTTGCTCAATATCAGACAAGACTTAAACAATATCTAACAAAATACATGTATGTACAATGTACATGCATACTATATGCAAAATCTTTGAAGTATGAACTTTCTCAGTAACAGACTCTGACAATGTACAACAATATTAAATTGTAAAATGTTTGAAACCGTTTTTACGAAAACATTCTCAACAGCAGACAAGTCATTCTCCATAACCGCAACCCGTTTTCTTGAGAGATTATCGGTTGCGTGGTCATGCCGCTTCATCCAGTCCGTAAGACTGGGAGTTGGATTCCTAAGATGACAAGGCAGGGATGCGGAGTCGGAGTCCCGGAGTCCTATCATTTTTGCTGGAGTCGGAGTCCAGACTCCGGCTTATAACTAGACCCGAAACATAATAAAAGCAAATTATTTATTCTCGTGCATAGCTGTCACTGTCTTGATGTCAACTTTCTCCATAAAACAAAAGTACAGAGACAGCAGTGCATGCAAAGCTTGTAATAGTTGAGGGAATGAACCGTGATAGTGAAAAAAGGATTGTCTTTTCACTCGGTGATTTAGTAAAGAAGACAAGCCTTCCTAGTCACGATCACACCTACGCGCCAAGGGTCACATCAGAGACAAAAATGAAATACTAGTCTGTTTGAGAACATTACCTCTTCACCCTCAAGATAATCGTGTATGATGTCTCCTCTAAAGCGCATATAAAAATCGAAGGTGTAATCATATTTTTTGGAGAGAATGGGGATTTTTCTGCCTGGTAGAGACAGGAGAAACCCACATCAAGAAGATGGGAGGAGCCGAGTCGTATGCATCCTACTGAAAGCGACATTTGATCAACTTTCATCGCAAATGATTGATAATTGATGCAGCAATGATCACTAAATATAGGTTCAGGTAAGCCTATAATGATCTGTAAGTTAATTTTTCAAAAAAGGCTTTATATACTTGACACCCGGAGTCGGAGTCGGAGTCCTAGCAAAAGCCGGAGTCCTATCAACCCCCGTAGTCGGAGTCGGAGTCCTATCAAAATATAGGACTCCGCATCCCTGTGACAAGGTGGTCCATTAATTCCTACGAAAAAAGGTATGAAACATTCTTGATTGTAAGCACAGATTGAGCCGAGGTCGAAAGCACATTCATTGTGGAGAATATTCTCTCATCCTCGGATGAACTAATGGGTATCATCTTTGCCTGCCCATGTAACAATGCTTTCTGAATTTGTTCATGCACTTTCCTCGGATTCGAAATAAATTCGCGGAATGAAGGAACAATGCCTGTCTCAGGAGTGAGAAACCTCTCACAGAGTTGTTTGGCTATCTTTTCACCGTGAAACCATGGAATCGCACAATCTTCATGCCAATATTCCGGGCATAGTACTTCCAATGATTTCAGACATGGCTCCTGAGTCTCAGATAAGAGTCGCGCTCACATTGTCAATCGATGCCTGGATAAAGCGGCTACGATTGTAGGATTGGTACGAGGTTCTCCTTGTAAATTCTTTCAAATCAGTGCCCATAAAAGTCACATAATTTCCATCCTCAAAACAGAAATATTCTTTTATTTTGTCAAACGCATATTTGTCGTCAGTCACGCCTGATTTTATGCTCTTTAGAGCGGCGATAGTCCATTTTATGTGCTTGTTTCACATAATCATTGTCATGTTCCTTTTTTGAAGGATTTGACTCAATTCTGAAAGAGCTGCTGAACAGTCTTTTACAAGCGCCAGATCTTGGACAAAATCTTTTGTCATGAGTTTGGAGCAGAACCCCGAATAAATTACTCCTTCGTTCGACTATCTTTTTATCCTGGGATAATCCATGAAAATGTTTGACCAGTGCAGGATAGTCACTCCACAGTGCATCAATGGCTCTGTACGATGAAGCAACCCACCTCAGATCGAACACTTTGCCAATCTTCTTCAGATAAACATGGAGATTCTTTGCTGCATCGTTCAACTGCCGCTGCATTTTCGTGGAATAAGAGTAAATTTTTTGAAGCTTCAATATGTTAGATTAAATGTGAAGGACGCCGTCCACTGCTTTTATTGAGTGAGACACCGAGCTCCAGTTTGTGGGTCAAACAGTGCGCGGTACCTGGAAATTGCTTCTTCAACTGTGCTCCTACACCGCTTTGTTTTCCTAGCAGTACAGAGGCTCCATCTGTGCACAAGGAAATCAGATGGGAAGACAGGTAGACGTTATGAAAACCATTCGCTTTTAGCGATGTCATCAAGCAGTCCAATACAATAGATGCATTCTGGGCAGGGAGTGAACTAACGAAACTTTAGCGATCGTTCAACACATAAAAGACTGAAAAGATCGGCGTTTCAGGGCAACACGCACGGGACGAGGTTGCGTTTGTTCGTCCATGCCAACAACACTGAGTTCTTGGATCTGTGCTTACAACGATAGTGTTATCTATGTTTCATGAATCATGAAGTTGAAGTTAAAAACCTGACATAAAAATCGAATCACAGCTTGCAATCATCAAGAGTGTAGTAAGTAAAAATATTCTGTTCGTTTACAAAGTGAAGACTGATGAGATTTCATCCGTCGGGTGCATTCTCAACAATAGTAACCCCATGCCACAATTGGGTCTCCTCATAGAGTACATATGCAGAGAGATACACATCGGATGATGAGTGTGTGTGAGTAGAAATTTTAAGACAATGCCCATTTTTGTCAATAAGACGTTCAAAATTAGGTAGCCTCACCAAGCCCCTCCCCCCTTCCCACGGAGTGAGGTTCTCAGAAAAATGGGCAGGCTCAGTCCACCGTACTTACCAAGCGTGGCACTGCTTATTGTGTGATCAAAGCTTTGTTAACATTTTCACGACGTGCTTTTGTATACAATCAAAATATATCTTTTATCAAAATATTGAATCTTTCTTGAATTTCTCAATTGTTTTCTTTAACAGATTTTTTACATTTTAACAGAATCACTATAGTGTGATTTGGAGCATGTAGCACGTCTGCACAATCTTTTGAAAATTTAATAATACTATGCGGTTTAAATCCTCATAACTTCTCCATTTCTACATTCAAATTTTTGTTATGAAGAGCAGCAACTGCATGCTACCTGAGCTAGCATGAATTGATAATACACAAGTAGGTCTGATAATTTAAAAAAGAGATTGTCCTTCATAAGTGGTCATGCTCCGTCTTACGTATAAACTTTCGAAACTTCATAAATCACCAAGCTAAGAAACACCTCCAGCAACTAGATCAACCATTTCATTGAGAAAATTTGACTAATGTAGTTTCCACGAATTTCGAAAATTCAACCTAGCGGCAATAAGTTAAAAAAATTGTAATTATACACTATTCATATAGCTTCTGACTTTTTGAAACACTCGATCCGTCTCCAACAGAGTCAATGGTAAACAGCGCATATCAACTTTGCTTGAAAAGTGAGTTTCTTTTAAAAATTTAGTTTTTGGAGGTCCTTATCGGCCTGATGGCAATCTTAGATGCAAATACTGGGGTCCCTCCAGAAATCAATAAGTTTATGTCATACATCACAATCAATTTGATATATCAGAGGATCATGAATCAATCTAAATTGTCACTACGTGTACGTTGCCTCCTTCAGCAATTCTTCACTAATCGTCATGCGAATTCATCGGTATTGTTGAAAAGTGAACAATTGCAAGTATAATCAGAACATTATTCGTCTGGTGCGAGATACATGAAATTGGTGAACTCTTCATTTAGAAGATTGTACTATCCACACATGCAGCAGCATTATTGACATCAAAAATTCACATTTTTACCTCTGTAGGATCAAGATTAACAAAATAATTAATTGTGTTTGAGTTTCTTAAATAATTGTAACATGAATTGAGTGAAATTCGAAAATTTGAAAGTTCACTGGGAGATTCCATCCGACAGCAACATCGTGAATATCATAATCATCCAATATTGTCAAATTCCACTTCTTCATGCTTGATTGAAAATGTGGAAAACACAGTCTGGGATACTTGAGATCATTTTGGATTTCTTTGGGGAGCACTTTCCTGATGTTCAAATAGGTACTGACGATTTCAAAAGTTGTCTCAGAGAAGTTTTTAATTCTTATGAGAATAACAAAGGGTAAGTGTTTATTGAATGTAGTGTTGCAAATCAAAAAGGCCAGCGTTCCGCGTCGATTCGCTTTCTTATTACTCAGGCAAACACATCACAATGATATAGACAGAAATGTATATCCGACTTTCACTTTAGGTCCCAATTATGCGAAAATATGACGTCATGTAATTTGACGCACGAGAATGGAAGGCAAGAGTGTGACGCCGTACATGGGAGACTGGGAGACACAGTAATACCGCATCATAGGCGGCAAAGCCCACATGCACACACGCACCAAAGAGGTCACCACGGCTGAGAAGCCGACAAACACCTACGAGACACAGTAATACCGCATCATAGGCGGCAAAGCCCACATGCACACACGCACCAAAGAGGTCACCACGGCTGAGAAGCCGACAAACACCTACACGCCCCACAGGTCTTAAGACCTAAAAACTGAGAGATTAACAGGCTCAACAAATATAATCGTTCATCCACTCGGGGCGCCTCTTCACACGCACACTTCTACGAGGAATGATGCTATTATCGTTCGCATTGGTCCACTTCCAATTAGCTACCCAATGGCCATTGTTAAACCTTGCCTCAAAATCACTATCGGAAATAACTGTATCCTTGCTAATGGTAGGCTGAGTAATGACATTGGCCATATTATCCTCTAACTTAGTGAAGTTTATCATAACATTCCCGTCACGACAACACAGCTCAAGCCTGTTCTGTGACAACACGTCCAATCCTATGACTACGTCTACGTCTAACGGTAGCCTACGGACACAATACGCAGTAACAGGTCCTAAGTCAACACTATCGCTTCCAATCGATTTAAACTCAACTGACCCACTCGTATTCAAAACTGTCCGGTTCATCATTTCTAAGGCAATACTGGGAGAACTACAACGCTTCCACCGTACGTGATCGCTGATTAAAGTCAAACTGCATCCTGTATCAATAAGTGTTTTCAATTTTTTACCGTTAATACACATTTCTTTAATTAACGCTTTGTTACGCTTGCGATAGGGGTTAACCCTGTCATATTTAGACGCGAAATTTACGCAGAATTTACCGTCTGAATAGTATAGCTCAAACCCATTCGAGGCCAACACGTCCAGCCCTAGAACTACGTCTACATTTAGAGGTAGACTTGAAACAACGTGAGAACTTACGGATCCTAAGTCAATACCACTATCAGTTACTATAGAACTCAACTCAACCGACCCCCGCGTAAACAGCAAAGCCTTATTCATCATCTCCAACTTCAAAATCTTAGAAGAATTACGGCGTCTCCCATGTATGGCATGCTCACCTATGAGGGTTACACTGCATCCGGTGTCGATCAGAGTTCTCATTGTCCGACCATCGATGCACATTTCCCGGATTAATGCATCTGTGTGGGGGCAGCATGATCCGGCGCAGCCGCCTCCGCTTGACCGTTTCCCTGGGCGTTTCTCCGACAGTCAGGACGCATGTGGCCAACTTCTCCGCACTTGTAGCAGACGGTATTGCATTCTCGTTCGGTATGTCCGAATCTCCGGCAGCTGTTGCAGCGCGGTCTGAATGATTTGTCCGCTCTCCTCCGTTGATTGTTAGCATTTGAAATTGTTGCAGCTGAGAGCCCCGCTGTATCGCAGACACTGGTCAACAGGGACTTGGCACAGGATATCACCGATTGTAGGTCGAGATCTTCTCCACATTGTAGCCGTACCTGAGGGGAAACTGATGGGGGCAGGGCGTCCACCAAGTAGCACGATACAATTTGGTCAGGTACCATGCTTTTATCGCCAGATATGACTTGTAGAGACCTCTTGATTTCATCTGCCAGTACATCCACTGATTCACCGGGCAGATGTCTGATCCTCTTCAGGTCTTGCCACGCTTGGAACTTCGACCGACCAAACACTCGCCGCAACGCCGCGAGCGCCGTTGCAAAGTTGGATTTGTCAGCGTCTGGCAATTGTTTCCAGGTGGCATAGGCAGGACCATCAAGAAAGATTGGTAAAATCTTTGCTTATTTGTCGTCGGTTTTGTTGGCGACATCCTCGATCGTAACGTCCACCGCAACCCGGAACTTGTCTATCCATTGCTCGATGTCGTCATTCGCACCGCCAGCAAACTTTTTCACCACTTCGATCAGCTTCATGAGCCGTGATAGCTTGTAGTGTTGCAAATCAAAAAGGCCAGCGTTCCGCGTCGATTCGCTTTCTTATTACTCAGGCAAACACATCACAATGATATAGACAGAAATGTATATCCGACTTTCACTTTAGGTCCCAATTATGCGAAAATATGACGTCATGTAATTTGACGCACGAGAATGGAAGGCAAGAGTGTGACGCCGTACATGGGAGACTGGGAGACACAGTAATACCGCATCATAGGCGGCAAAGCCCACATGCACACACGCACCAAAGAGGTCACCACGGCTGAGAAGCCGACAAACACCTACGAGACACAGTAATACCGCATCATAGGCGGCAAAGCCCACATGCACACACGCACCAAAGAGGTCACCACGGCTGAGAAGCCGACAAACACCTACATTGAAAATAGGCATTTTTCTCATGAATGTTCGTCGGTCGGTTAAGTTGTTAAATCAATTGACCTGCAATTAGTCGTTTTACCAAGAATGGTGCACTGTTGTCGTTTTTGTCTCGTCTAATGGATATTTGACTGTTGCAGGAAATCCTTCAGCAACAATGGAATGGCTTTTTGAAATGATCCAACATCGCAGCTGATAATTAATGGACCTGCCTCGTTTTTAAATATTATGTGATGTTTAATGATTTCTCAAGCGAAGGCACGTTACTTCATCTCCTAGCTATAAGCGACTCCAAACACTTAGTACAGCAAAGCAAGTACATGCTTTAGTTACTCTGCTTTTTATTAATTTCATCCTACTTATTTGTGAAGGAATAATTTCTCTTGGATAGCCGACGTAGTTGCAGCTGGAGCAAGATTGTAATGTCGACAAAATTGCCTGGACGAGTTCTTGTTTTATGGATATTGTGAAGTAGTTGGTGAGAAATAGATGTTATTAAATAATGCAGAATGAGGACATGGTCGTAGATCTATTAAGAATTAAAGAACTGTCTGATTGACCACTCATTATGGTTTGTTTCAAAATCAGGTAGAGTTCGTACACGTTTGCATCGTTCCATCCATCCACTGAGAGTCTTGTCTTCAATTTGTGTCGGTTTTATGAGGTTCGGTACATGGACGGACAGAGATGTGTGAGAAACATGTTTTTGAATCCACAATTGATCACAATTATTCAAGCTGTTTGGTATAAAAGTGTCTTTTCGAATGAAGCTTATTTGTGCTACCGGTACAGCGCTGTCTTCGGAGTATGAGTGATCTTCAAATACACAACCTAGGACATTGAATTGTCACTCTAAAATGTGATGTATGTAGTGACCGGTTTTTTAATGCCACAATAAAACTGGTAGAGTTAATTGTAGTAATAACTCGTAAGAACCATAAATCCCATTAAGCGAAATCCAGCCAAGTAAAGTAATGAATTCAAGCTATATTGTAGTACGTTAAGTGATCATACAAGCCGTACATCGTAAAAGGGACCTGAGCGCAAAATACAACATTGCAAAAATTATGAATTATAATAATATATATAATTGATATGTGTATATATAATATACAATTATATATTAATATGTTATATAATACATAATTATTAATATATATAATTAATAATAATTTATATAATTATGAATTACAAATTATAGATTTTGAAACGTCTGTAGAAACTACAGCTGGTACTCAAGCATTTGAAATTGCACTGCATTTAAACAAAAGTATTAATTTCGGTTACTACATTTTCCCTCCTTTTTCAAAAAGGGTATACATAGACTATAAATTTTTAGAGCATTTATGTACAAACTACCATCGAACTCTTCTACGTACACTGGTGGTTCTCTTTGGGGAACTCTTCCGCCTGTAGAAGGACGATAAAAAACATGAAAAGGATCTGCTGCTTCTACTTACAACGTTGGTTCGCTTTGGGGAACTCTGACGCTTGTAGAAGTACGATCGGTACCACAAACACAGAAATGACACAAGGTGATTGAGCCTTCAGAAAACTGCCTCTTCGATTACTTGGCAACGTAATCTCTGAGGTATGACGGTCGACGTCGATGCCTATTTGAAACAGCGTATAGGTTAAGATTCTGGCACACTAATCGGTATCTCAACGGAACACTCTGTATTTTCATCGAACTGCTCATTTATTGTCATCGGAGTAAGAATAAATGTCATATCATAGTCATTAATTATCGACTCTTGAGCTGTGAGAACTATGCTCCTCGTGTTGATACAAAATCCGTCGTTCATCTTGAAAGTGAATGAACCTACTACTTTGACCAACTTTTGTGTTTACCCTTTCTTAGTAATAACACGTTGACCTTCTCTGTTCGGCGTTGTTGTACAAGGTCGTCTTCGATCGTTCGCATATTGTGCATTTGCTTCACTTTTTGATCTTAAGTTTTGGCCCGCTTCTGTCTCAACATCGTGTTCTGTAGAAATGATGCTTAGGTTTGTCTTCACCTTGTAAGATAGCATCAACTCGGACTGTATTCTGTTCGTCGAAGAATGCATAGTTGCATTGTATTTCTGTACGTAGTTGTCGATTATTTGTTGTAGTTTGTTGACATTTTTTACAGATGTTACACCTAGCAATTTATTCAAATTTCTGTTAACCTGTTCTACGACCCCGCTACTCTGTGGATTATAAACAGAAAAATCGTCTATGAATTGTCCCTCTAGTGTATAAGAACTCAGAAAATTTCCTAGGAAATGAATTGAAGTCTATTGTCGGAGGTTAGTAGTGTGCACTGTCCAAAAAGCGAAAAGAGACTGCTTAAAAATTCAATAACTTTCGCAGAAGTAACAGAGCTAGTGACACGTGCAGACATAAATTTTGTGTAAGTCTATCACAACAATGGCATAACAAGGTCTGTTAGACTCGTCATAGTTCGGACCTTTAATATCAATGGCAATTTGATACCAAGGTCTATGTATATAGTTCGGCACTTATACCGGAGATTGTGGCGCATTGGTTCACGACAGCAAGTGCAAGATCGTAATTGAAACTCAACGTTCGGGTTCAAATTAAGCCACCAGTAAAATTCACGTTTACGGGATTTACATTTAGAAATACCCATGTAAACCTCGTGTGCAATAGATACGATCCGGTCGCGAAGCATCGGAGGAATACAAAATTTGTCACCACGACACACTACGCCATCGATCACAGATAAGTCTTCCTCACATTCCAAAATCCAATGAAAGATTGAAAGATAATGATAATGCAGAAGCACGTTGAGGCCAACCAGTCTTTATTGTACATCAATTTTTGAAATGCATCATCATTATCAGTCCGTTTTTGTATGGATGACGCAAGTTTGTTCTACTTTTCTTAATGATAAGCTTCTTGGTGCGTTCTTTGAATAGATTAAACATAGGTTTTGGAACCGGAGCCGACAGAAAACACGGCTCTGGCTTGAAGTTTAATATGCAATTCAGTCACAACTTTGCGAGAAAAAGTGATGTTTGACAGTGTAGCTGAAACGAGTACAAGTGTGTCATCCTTGTAGACATTCTAAAAATCTGCTGGCTGTCATCTCCTCTCAATGCATGACCATGTGAATCATATATCTGCATTTTAAAGGAGATCGGGCATTTCCTTAAGAAAGGATTTCAAGCGAAAACGCAACCGTCTCTATTGGCGAACAACATTCACGATACACATGCATTCTCACCTAAAATTTAGCGCACTTATTTTTGAGGCACATTATTGATTCTTGAATACTTCCGAAGAAGTGCTTTTCATAAATAAATTTGGTTCAATTTGGAAATATGTAATTGCTTCACTTTGTTGATGAATATTAGAGGTTTGAGAACTAAGTGATTGACTCATCTCGTCCGACCGGTAGTAAGAGTTTCTTCAAGGTACGAGGTTGAAAATTGGACTCTCGGAGAAATCAGTGCACCGTATACATGGCTACTACGTATCTGCGTGTTTGCTGAGTTCCACCAGTTCCAAGTCTTATCAGACAGGATTAAAAATGCACATGCAGATTGAAGTTTTTGAAAACCCTTTCACAGTGACCGATGTGTCTGACTAAAATACCCCGTTTTAATCAAACGCCAACAGCAGTCGCTGAAGGGACTGAGTCAGAGACTTAAAGGAGTCCCTTAAAAATGCAGAAATTTTCATGGCTCCCTCTGTGACTGATGCTTCACGAAAAGACTCTTAAGTGGGAAACACTAATTAAGTTATAAGTCATAATTTTTAGCATGGAATATCTTCATGTCATTTTATATCCGTCATGTGTTTATGCCTACGATCGATGATGTATACGACTATGCATTTGAAAACAGCAACTTTCAGCTAACATTATATCAAAATGTTGTGTTTGACGATAAAAGTAGCGATTTAATAGATCTAAATGTCTTGAGCTTCTTAAGTAAAAGTCCATGAGCTGCATGATCTAGTACTTACAGCAGTGCTTCTCACTTAAGGACGACACAAAACACAGACAAATGTCATTTTGCCGAAATCCTCTGTCTGTTTACCATTGTAACTGTACATTTGTTTCTTTTGTCTTGTCTGACAAGAAGATTATCGGGTAGACTTGGAAATATGTGAAGCATCGTAGTAGCCATAGGGTGTACATAATTCAGTGAAAGTCTCATGTTGGCGACCCGACTATACATCGAAGCGACTTGGGTCGGACCCGGAGCCGGAGAATCAGAAATCTGATCCACGATCCGTGATAAAAGTAGATGTGCGTCGAATTTCGATTTTTAAGGTTCGGCCGAACCAAAGCTATCGATAAATTCTTCTGAATATTTCGAAATACTGCATGAGCCATCTTTTCTTGAAATTCCATGGGCAAATATACCTTTTATCTTACGAATTGCTAAGTCCTAAATACATTCCCATGCCTTAAACTTTCGCAGGATTGGATTGCAATATTCAACAAAGCTGATGACGAAGTGACGTATGACGTAGTACTAATGATAAAGTGTTGTTTTTACATCAGAACACAAGATGATAAACTTCGTTTGTGACCGTTATTCGTTTTGTTAATTCAATTTGTGCTTCCAATACATGTTAATGTTGCTTCAACGCTCCTTTTCTTGCCTCTAGGCTTCACTCTATCGCAGGCCAACGCTGAAGTCGCTTGTAAATGATTGAGTACAAAACTACAAACCGAAATTCTGAAC
This sequence comes from Prostheceraeus crozeri, assembly GCA_907163375.1. Lineage (NCBI taxonomy): Eukaryota > Metazoa > Platyhelminthes > Polycladida > Euryleptidae > Prostheceraeus > Prostheceraeus crozeri. The sequence continues at coordinate 51,336 of CAJQUW010013913.1, read as the reverse complement.
GTAATACTCTCCGAGACTCAAGAAAAATTAACTGAAGCATATAAGTGATGGAAAGTAATAAATCGAGACTGTAAATTCTTGGATAGAATTAACCCGAAGAAAAATTTCAGTTAATACAAAAATGGTTCGGTAGTTCGGCCGAACTATCGAACCATCACGAATACCGGGGTTCGGCCGAACATGTTCACGAAACCGAACGTTCGCTGCACCCCTAGATAAATGCATCAAATAGCCTACTACATGGTTGAATACCCCGAGCATTGCAGCTGATTTGGACGATGCTGACTAAGTAAAAAAGACTCATGGATTCTGAACAGGATCACGTGGCAATGGTTCACTGCACGGATCACGTTCAGGTGGAGTTTCCCATTATGTTCATTGAACATCTTTTTTCTCGATTTACACAGGCTTATGTGTCTTTCTAAGCCTACAATAATACTTAGAAATTGTAATTTGGGACCCGCATTCTATTACATAATTTGTGTAGAACAAACAAATAGTTTATAAATCCCATTTATTGTGGAACCGAAGAGTTCTATAAAATGTGTTCCATAATATGATGAATTGTTAATTGCTTCTTGTTGCTTGTGTTTTTTCTCTGATGATTTCTTTTGTGATTTTATGAGTAAGATAAAATTTTTGTGCCTGGATCATTCCCTTCTATACATAATGTAAAACTTATTAAGCCTGCATTTTCAGGTTTACCGCAATTGATTCACTAAGTGTGATAGGAAATGTTTGATTCTTTTTAAACAATTGTCACAATCATACATACCGAAAAATGTATAACGATTTATTTTGAACCTTCTCTCTTGGGTGGCAGTCTATATTACAATGTCTCCGAGTCTATGCATATTAGCAAATAAGGTCTGTTTTTACGTGTGTGCGTCTGTGTCAGGCCTACACCTATGAAGCTTGGAGCTCTCAAATAACTAAATGCTTTACTAAATACCTGATATATTATAAAATTATTTACATTTCGGCTTATTAGCGTGACTTATTACTTTATTATCGAAACTTAGTAAGATGTTATGTACTCGGTACATATTTGACTGATGTTTAATGAATATTTGAAACAAATATCAATTCACAGTTGATCGATATTCAGTAAAATGATTTAAATGCATTATTGACATTAAGCATTTAGGGCTGATTAACCCACATACAAGAAAAACGGCTCACTTTCAACAAGATGGCATGTTATATCTATATGTTGCATGATGCATACAAGATTACTATACAATTATAAAGAAAACGAGATGACCAGCAACGCAAATTGTGAATAACAATACATGCGCTTAATGATCAATCTAAAGCAATTGCTAATAATAAAGAGTTGAAAGGCACATGAAGAAGTGGCTATAACAAATCACATATCGGAGGGGTCTTTACACGAACAGATATGGGAAGTGGCGCTCTAGTACAGGTTGGCGGTCTATTTTTCAAACACTTCCTCAGGGTGGCGGTCTATTACAGTTTTTACGGTATATCAAGCCCATCGTTCTGCTCTCAACATCTTCCATGCCAGTAAAGCGGTATACAACATGCATGTTATGTAAAATGTTCGAATGAAGTTTTTCATGATTGTTGTATGTGATTAAACATCTTTTCCTGTGCTTTTTTCTTCATCTCTTAAAGCAAGGATGTCTGCGGGTTTGCTTATTAGACTTCTGGTTGAAGCTTTATATTTGAAATGAGTTGCTTCCAGCTACAACAGAATGACTCTTGACTTTCTCAAAACAAGAGTTTAATTTCTTAGCCCTTTCCTTTATCAGTCGATAATCACCAAAACAATGTCACAAATTACAATGAAGCTTACACTTCGCCATTTATTTTCCAGAGAATGTGTTGAATCAAAGAAGAAGCTCATTGATACTAATCATACCGTTGTGGGTGCTGCTAAGGAGAACGTTCCGATTGAAAAAGCAGAAGAGATTGGTGTTTTGAAGGTCCGTTGTTCATTTCTCGTAAAATTGTCAACTTGATTCTTATTGGACGTTTTATACATTTTATTTGTGAACATACAGGCCAAATTGAATTCATTCTATTGAAATCAGCTGTACATTTACGATTGTACAAAAATTGTCATTATTTATCACAGAGGTATACAATTGTTTGCTGACCTATCAGAGATCTGATGTCCTGATGACAATAGCACTTAAAATTTCATCATTTTAACAGGATCACGCAATCATAGCCAGAAAGATAATTTTTCCCCTTAGCAAATCATCTTAATCTGAACATCTTGCTGACACTAGCATCACCCTTTTGGACCATGTTAGCTTCGCATCATGTCTACCTAGTTTATCTATACTTAATCACAACAAGTGGAGATTAATTTCATTCAGAAAAATATTTCTTGTCGCAAGTTCCTACTCACTGAGTTTTGCAAAAGCTTTGATCATGTACCTGGTATAGAATTATTATATCAAAAATGAAAAATGAAGGAAAAATTACAGGAGCAAGTACGCAGATAAAAAATGAATCACTTGAATTTTGTTACCTTGATGCACTTTGCTACGTTGAATTGAAAGTAATGTAAAGGAATCATTTCAGGATTCGAGAAAAAGTTATGAATTTAAATTAACGAATGGAATATCAAAATCAAAATTGAAAAGAAAAAACGAAGCCTGTGGGAAAAGGAGGAAAATTGTAAATCGAAAGCATTATTCTTTTATTTGATATTTTGGAATTTTATAAAATTCTGTAGGATTTGAGAGATTTTATAAGTCCATAAAAGGACTGAACATGCGTTCCCGATCAATTAAAGAGGTCATCAACAGGTAGATAGGACAGGATTCGCGCCTCGGCCCTTCACCTGAGCGCTCAAACCCATCCAAGTGAGGCCCTGCATTTTGTACAGGCATGTTCACATTTATTAAAGTCGTGAAAGGAACTTTAATTTATGAAAAACAAATTAAATAATTGTCTCACAGATAACAGTCCATACTTGCGTAGCATTGAACTGTGCTTAATGGAGAGCATTATCAGTTTACAGTCTCAATGCCACATTGTCACAACCTCTTGCTCTAGAATCCTTACTGTACTATTTGCTTTATGTGCAGGATGTAAGCATATTCGCCTATATCGTATAACCTTCCCTGCGTACACATGAATTCTTTATTTATAAGGCATATTATTGGGAAATGTTAACAAAGTAACTGGAGAATTAAAACTACCAACTTTCTTGACATGCATAGGTATACATGCCTATTTAGAGAAATAAGTATGTGTAATTCTCTGATGCTATGACAATTGTCATCTTTGTTGAGAAATAAGCACAGTTACAAAAACACCTACTCCTTCCATTTCCATAATTGAAATCAGGTACTGTTTTATTGTGATAAAAGGCTTTTCTGTGACATATTCTCCAGATGAGAAATATCCATTTATTCTTTTTAATCAATCCATTCAAAGCTTTAAATGACGTCACTCAGAAATTCATTTGCAGACGTCACCTGTCCTGGATTGTTGCACTAAAAATGATTAGATAATGATCTAGACCTATTTCTATGTAGCATGTTCTGATAGATGTGGTTAGAGGTTACCAAATATAACATGAAAGTGGTGTGAAATGGCTAATTCCGACAGCAGGCATGAATTACTAGGTTCTGAAAAGTTCTGATTATAAATTTTAATGTTTTTTCATAAATTCTTAATTTTAATTGAATTTTGAAAATATTTTGTTTGGGAAAAATGTGACAGGTGGTGTGTTCCGTCATATTTATTACATTAGCAGCAGCATTCTATTATCTGATTGAACAGATGCATTGTAAATTTTCGGCGTGAATCAAATTCCTGTCTGTTATCAAACCTCGGTAATATCCTGATTTACAGGTCACAACTAACAAAGCATCTAAAAGCGGTGTGCAGTCCTTGCTTATTATTATTGTGACGGCACACATAAAAACTGGCATACAGAAGAAAGTAAGCCTAGCTTGAAAACAGCCATTTTTGACATTTTCGGAAAATGACGTTTTTGAAAAGCTTGATGTAGCTTTCTGTATTTTAGCTACCGCTTGAGTTCAAAGATGTGACCCGTACTGATGTATAGCAATATAGCCATTATAATTATTTTGGGTAACAAGGATACAAATAGCCGTGAGATTTGTATTTTTGATTTTTTTCGTGGACACTTTTTTTACCATCTTTGGAGCCATGTAGCTCCCGTCTGCATGCCTGTTGCCCATTGAAATTTATGCAAGAATTCCTTTATACCAAGCTTATATTGCATACAAAGTTTGGTTGAGTAACGAATATACAGAAAAAAAGTCATATATACATATATATATATACTCAACTAGAAAAACTAAAAATATGAAAAACTAGAACCCAAATAGTCAAATCAAAAACAATTGATGCACGAGCGCTTTCATTTCAATCAATTTTCAGGTGCATTCAAAAATACATTTAAAGTGAAAGTTATAAATGATGACATGCATAATACAAAAAATAGGCTATAGATATAAAACGTTTCATAGATTTCTTGTAGATGAATTATTGAGCTTAGGCTTAAATAGATCTATGAAATATCTTTCTTTACATTTGCGTTCTATATCATTATCAATTTGAATCTTATAAAATGGGAAAATCTTAAAATGTCCCTTGCCACATTTCTCAAGATGTTCACTCAGCTTTATTTGTCTGTAGATGGGATTATTCAATTGCTGTTTGTGGACTCTAACTCCAGCTCTTAAGGATGTACCTGTTTCACCTATGTAGTATTCTTTACAGCCATGACAAGTTATAACATAAATCAGATTAGAAGATGCACAAGTCATATCACTTTTTATAACAAATGTTTTTCCATTGAAGTTATAAGAGTTACCTTCCATTAAAAAATGGCAAGTACCACAACGTTGGTCATTACATCTAGTGACAGAAAAAATGTTAATATCATTTTCTAAAAATTTTGATTTACACAGGATTTGTTTCACATTTTTGGATTGCCGTTTGCTGTTAAGAAATAATTTGTCTTTGAAGATGTCTTTAGTCTGTGGATCACTTTTCAAAATTGAGTTAAAATGATTAATCATGGGAAGAACATTTATATTTCGAGGATTATGCGTGCATACAAAAGGAATCAGGGAATTGTTGTCATTTCTTTTTACATCATTATCATTTATTAAGGTTGAACGATCAAGCTGTAGTGCCTTGGATATACCATCATCGATTAAAGAATTTGGATAACATTGCTTTTTCAAAAATGATTTCAAGTCATCTAGTCGCTTTTTGCGGATTGATATATCGCTAACAATGATACATATTCTTCTAGCAAGACTGTATGGAATTGAACGCTTAATGTGAGATGGATGACAAGAACCAAAATTCAAATATTGGTGCGTATCTGTTGGTTTATAAAAAACATCTGTGAGAACCCTACCTTCATTTTTAATTACAAGGATATCTAAGAAAGGGATCTCATTTTCATTGAATTCCATGGTAAATTTTATATCAGCATTTAATTCATTTAAAATATGATGGAAAGCATCTAATTTATCTAAATCAAATGTAAAATAAGTAGCACCCACTTATGCCACCCTTACCCTTGGATACTTAGAGGTAAAATTAAAAGAAAGACTCATCGAAACATGGGGAGAGGATTTCGCAGAATCAATTTTAAAAAATTGCAAACGTTATTTGGATGATTGCTTCCTAATATGGGAATTTGATTTAGACATTGAATGCTTTCCTGATTTTGTCCTTCGAATCATCCATTGAAGTTTTGCTTCTTTACCCCTACTTTTGGTTGCTCTCCAAAGAAAAAAATCACGTGGACTTATGATTGAACTTCTGGACAGCCACCTCAGGGAGTTTGGTCCGTAGCCTATGCAACAGCATTGGACGAGCTCATTTTAAAGTGACGAGTCACAATGTTGTATGAATTGACCGTTTGTTAAACGACATGTTAAAAGTCTGCTCCACACCTTCGATAAAAGCAAATTTTTTTCGCCTCCACATTGGGGCAAGGAGACAAGATCATTCCTGGACCAAACATTTCATCGTGGTCGGATAGGCAAGGCACCAGATTCCGTGAAGCGGCCATACAGAAGTCCAGATCTAAGTCAACGTGATTTTTTTATTTGGGGAGCAATCAAAGGTAGGGCTTACAAAGCATTAAATGAATCGGACAAGGATGCCTTGCGACCTTTTCTAGAAAACTATGCGAAAAGACTCTAAGTCCGCTTTGGAGCAAGGAGGCAGGATCATTCCTCGACCAAACATTTCCTCGTGGTTGGATGGGCTACGGACCAAACTCCCTGAGGTGGCTGTCCAGAAGTTCAATCATAAGTCCACGTGATTATTTCTTTGGAGAGCAACCAAAAGTAGGGGTAAAGAAGCAAAACTTCAATGGATGATTCGAAGGACAAAATCAGAAAAGCATTCAATTAATCAGACAAGGATGCCTTGCGACTTTTTCTAGAAAACTATGCGAAAAGACTCCGTAAGTGCGTGAGAGTTCATGGAGACCGTGTTGAGCTATGGATAATATAGCTTATTGATTCATAAATGCATTTACATTTATTTCTACAGACTGGAGAGATAACGTGATATAACCCACTCAGTGATTTCACAATGTAGACGATGTCTAATGTGGTCAAAATGGTTTATTTGCAATAAAATTGGAAACAACTGCAAAAAACAGGGCTGCATTGAATCTGAGTAAATACTGGTAGAAATAATAGTCCCAATTTGACATATAATATATACTACTTATAAATTTTTAAGAGTAGAATATGAAACAATAAGTGATAATTCAAAGTGCTCTAGCTCCTAAACGAAGCCGAAGCGCACGTTCAGCTTTGAGTATGTTAATTATCAGCTTCATAGTGTGGTTGACAAAAGCTTTCACGTAAATCGGAGTGGTCAGTCAACGGGAGATGATCATCAAAAATGACCATTTTTGCTATTTTTCAAAAAAAATCAAGTTTCGTCGACTTCCAGTTTGACAACGACTTGCAGTAGAAACTTTCTATTGGTACTAGCTCTTATCAGTTATTATGCATAATGCATAGTGAAAAAATCATTGAGTTTGGAGTAAACCTTCAGGTAGAATTTTGCCCATGAAATTGAGTTAGTTTTGAATATAAAAAAGTAGGCCTATAATTTTAGTCAACTTTGAGAAGCTGTATCTCACGATTGAGTGAAGGTATCGGGATGAAATTTGATATGCATACTAACCTACACTAGTATAACACATGTATAAAACATTGCGACGATAGCTTAAATAGTGTTTGAGATATAAGTCTTCAAAAGTACGGAAATTTTGAAAAAATGAAGATAGAAGATTGTTTTTGTCGATCATAGTCTTCTTCAGAAGGCTGTAGTTCGGAAAGTATGACGAGTTAGACGGAAATATTTGATTTCTGTCGGTTTCCTACCAAGAACAATCAGCTATTAAAGTTTGAAGAAAATCCGAGAACCTTCGCCACAGGCCATTTGTCGTTTGTTTTTGTGGAATGACCCACCACTAATCCCTTGAGAAGTCCAAGAAAAGGACTGAAACCGGTCGGGATTTACATCCTTAGTTTTCATTGCCTTCCTTCGAGTTATTATTTTCATATATATACATGCATGTATACTGTATATAACAGCATTTTATATATATATATATATATATATATATATATGCTGAAATTCTTATTGCTGTAGAAGATGAGACAGCTTTCTAGAAATATCTGAAAGTCATTTTTGGAGTACTCAAGTTGATTCAATTTATATCACCTCAATATATTTCAATAGCTCAGCGCTATTATCTTCAGGAGCAAATGATTATAAGAATTTTATGATATTGATTGAAAATGTACAAAGAGATCAGAGATCATGCATATCGAATAGCGCTGGATATCTAGCTGCACACATACGAACATAGATATAAATTGTGAGGGGGAATGGTATTAGTAAGAGTTAGTAAGCATGCGGCAGATAGAACTGGGTTGCATGGCACCAGCTGCGGATGAACTGACCTGCACGAAAGAAGAGAATTAAAGGAACAGGAAATCCTTCTATTCCTCGCATGACTGCAATTTTTATTTCATCATCATCATCACCGGCCGTTGTTGTCCCACTGCTGGGCGAAGGTCTCTCCTTTCCTCCTCCAACGAAATTGATCCTGTGCCAGTCTGCTCCAGTTGTCGTCGATTTCGTGTAACTCGTCTCTCCACCTTGCCACTGGTCGGCCCCTCTTCCTTGTTTCTTCTCGAGGTGTTCACTCCGTCATCGTCTTAGTCCATCTTTCGTCCTTGAGTCTCATCACGTGACCAGCCCATCTCCATTTCGACTCTCTAGCTGTTCTTATACTGTCTCAAACTTTTGTTTGACTTTGAATCCACACGTTTTTTTTCCGGTCTCTTTTTGTTATTCCCAACGTCAAGTCTTTCCATGGCTCTTTGTGTCATCAATACTTCTGTTCCATCTTAAGTAAGCGTCCACGTTTCACATCCGTATGTCATTTCTGGGAGTATACATTGGTTGAAGATTTTCTTCTTAAGACAGATCGGGATTTTGTCATTTTTGAAAGATTCGTAGTGTTTTCGAAAGTTTATCCATCCTTATTTACATCGTCTACTTATTTCTGATGTGATGTTGTTATTGGGTCTCACTCCTTGATCTAAGCAGACGTACTTGTCTACCTCTTCGATTTCTTCGTCTTTTAGTACGAAGAAATCGTAACCCGCTTCTTGGTAGCGGTATTTTTATTAATCTGATTGCAATTTTTCACGTCGGTATTTTTCAACCAATCTCACTTCGAAATATCTTTTCTACCTCGTCAAAAATTAGTGGCATTGGATTGTGTATTCGATTCTCCGAGGTTGCCTGGACGCAGTTGCTATCGATTTCCTTTTTTCAACCATGGAATTGAATTTTTCAAATCTTTTTCTACATTTCCTTAAGATTGTTAAATACGGTGTGCATTTATTCACTGAACAATCAGATTGTTGAAATTTCATTGCCTATGACTTACCGCTCTGCAATACCCCACCGCGCATGACAATAAGGCATTGCTTAGCGGGAAATATAGTCATCTGACAACATAGTAATCAAGTATCAACTTTGAATATATGACATGAATATTCATGAATAATAGACAGAAATATTTGACAACTAACTGTTCAATGGACCATGTATATAAGTAACCACTAGAAAAATAGTGAAAAGCTTTTTCTTTTTACCACAGTCATAGACAATGTATTCAGGTAAATGCTTTTGACCACAATTAAATGTCAGGTGGAGCGTCGCAGAAGGGATCCTTATCAGCAACTAAGGTTATTGACATCAAATGCCTCAGAAATGCTATACAAGTAGATCTACATCAAGTTTTAATAATAGAAAACTTCGATTAGATATCGAAGTTGTCAGATATCTACTCACCGGTAAGGTACCTGCTTCATAGTGTTGGAAGGAACATATCTTTGACCCGCATGTAATGAATCAGATCTTCATTCATTTACAATCCCATGTAGTCACAAAAAGAAAACTGATGGTTTGCAAGTAATTTGCTGTTACAGCACTTGCTGATAGTGTATCCGCAAGCGATTAGCAGAACGAGTTGGATGGAAAGACTGAAAGCGACACTAGCAGCATATGCAAAGTCAGTGTGCAACAATACTCCACCGCATAGAAAGGGATAATAATACACTAGAATGGAAGTTTGATATCTTGCCTATGTACACTGATGGCACATGGAAAAATCTTAGGTTTGTAGATCAGATTTGATCTGAAACATCGTATCATAGTCAAAATACTTGCCAAGTTGGTTGTGGAAGTTGTTGACAGCAAATTGCAGGATTTTCATGAAGAGAACTTTAAGTGAGATGGTAAGTAAGTAAGTAAGTAGATGTTTATTCTTAGAATGAAAATCATGCAATACAAAAATTGACATTCACATATAAGTCAGATGGGGTTGTCGAAAAAAAAATTAGCAGAATAAGTCATTGAAAATATCACAATCATACAAACTATACAAAATAATCACAATTCAATCACAATAGATATTGTTCATGATGATACACGCCCAGGGAATGAAAGAATGTAAACGTCTTGATGTCCTAACATCGGGTAAACATAAACGACCGCTACGTGGTAACCGCTTCGGAATGATATCATGCAGGGGGTGCGTTGCTACACTTTCACAATTTCTAAAATACTTGATACAACGATCTCGCCTGACAAAATTTATACATGGGAAATCGACACACGAGCAGTCACTGCCACAAATTAGACGATGGCCACGCTTATGAAACTTGTCTAATTTATCCTCAATCCCTTTAGGAAGATAGAAAAATAGGGGTGAGGCATACAATAACACAGACATAATGAGAGATTTATATACAACAATAAGCTGATGTCTAGAAATAACAGACTTGAGTACTCTAATCACATATAAACGCTGAGACGCCTGCTTAAAAATTTCATCAAAATGGTAGTTCCATTTCATTTCGTCAGTCCAATGAACACCCAACATTTTGATACTCTACACATCCAGCGATATTGCGTCGAAAAATCATTTGCTTCGACTTGGTTAAATTCAGTAACAGTTTACTAGAGTCAATCCAATCAATTACAGCACATAAATTGTTGGGATTCAAATCATCAAATACAGGCTCAACAAGAGTTATGTCATCTGCATAAAGCACGATCTTTGACTCAGAAGATTTCTGCAGAGACCCCATGAAACAGGCAAAGAGAAAGGGGCTCAAAATGGACCCTTGGGGGACTCCAGAAGGTACTGGGCAAACAGACCCAAGGATGCCATTCAATCTTAAATGCTGAGATCTATCAGACAAGTAGCTCTTCAGCCACAAGATAAATCCACGATTTACATCCTCTAAAATCAAATAATTCAAAAGAACATTATGGAGAATCTTATCGAAAGCCTTTGACAGATCTAGACATTCTAACAGCAATAACTCTGGGCATTTCTAAGTATGAAGTAACACTCATGGATTTTTATAAGTGCGCTGTCGGTGGAACCAAAGGAGCGGAAAGCATACTGATGCACTCCATATAACGATATTAACTTTGATAAAACAGTGTTCAGAACAAATCGCTCCAAAATCTTGCTGACCAGAGGTGTTAGCGAGATTGGTCGAAAGTCTTGGGCAGATGGGTTTCTTCGTTTAGGGATGGGAATGACATCCGATAATTTCCATAGTGTAGGGAAGCGTCTTGACAAAACAGAAGTTTTGAAAATTTTATAAATTGGAGCTGATAACCAGAACGCAGCAAACGCGCCGGTACACCATCACTTCCGGAAGATTTATTTTTATTTAACTGGGAAAGGGCGAGGTAGACATCATGAGCAGTAAAGTCCGGTTCCCATTCTTCATCTTCAAAGTTTAGCAGAGCGACATCATCCTGTCGGTTGAAATTATTGTCAAATTCTGCCTGTATAGTTGTCACCAATTTCTCCACGTCTCCGTATTTCTTGATAAGCGCTTCATAGTCATGAGCAGTCTTCGATCCACGAACATCGTTAACGAGTTTCCAAACATGTTTCGTCGAAGTCGAAAGTCTTTCAGCCCAATTGAATTTTGCCTTCCTTATTTCACTTTTGACTTTGGCTTTATAATGTTCATACAAGTGCCATTTCTTTTGTCTAAATGCACACCATCGTTCATCAATGAGACTTTTTAGTAATGGAGTTACCCAGGGTTTGTCATTTTTCGTCAATACCACATATTTATATGGGATGAAGGACATTATCGTATGTAAATGCTGATAGAAGGCAGTGCACATATCATCAACATATTCACTGTCCATAGCTGAATCAATGGTGGCATTGTTGCATGTGAATTAGCCTACTATTCCATAGATTAATATACTGTGTCTATTTGTAGCAATCATTGACAACTATTTTCCAATTTTTCATTACTGGAATGCGAATCAAAAATTGGTTCATAGTCATAATCGAATGTGGTCGGTGTACTGGTTGTAAGAATATCTCATGAATTCAAAGATAAAAATTCTAATTATTGGATAATTTCTCCTTCTAGCGGTTAAGAAACCTAGCGCTTTCTGGAATAAACACATTGAAAGCTTCTTTAGCGACAGTCATTTATCAGATACATGAAATGTTGCTGGAACTTTTCAATTAATCACTTAATGACTTATGTGACATAGTGTGATGATATTTTGGAAGGTCATATTCGAAAGCATGCAAAGGTTTTGAAAATTGTTCAAATATATAGAACCGGGGAACCCTTTTAGGTAAAATGAATATTCTGAGATTTCTTGGCCTCTGATTTCAAACTGGAGCAATGCATGCTCTGTAAATCGACATAACAACTTGCGTATGTGTCTGATTATCCTCCTGATTGATTATAGGAGCGATATTTCAAAATGATGAAGGTACAGAACGTTCTACAGCATTTCCCTCTTTGTCATCCTATCGCTGCAGTATTTTGTAAATTCACTATTGCTTTTGCGTACATGATCTTTGGACAAAGGGCAACCATCCAGATCACAAATTGGCTTCATAATTAAAATGCCAACCCGAAAACAAGAAAGCCAGCTCGAAAAATTTGCCTTTTGCCCCAACTAAGTTCCCTCGGAGTGTGCCATAATTTTCATGCAATTTCCATTCTAGGACTTTCTATGGTATTGTTAATTTCTATGCTCCACCGCGTATGACAAAAGGGCATTGCTAAGCGGGAAACATAGTCATCTTACAGCATAGTAATCAAGTATCAACTTTGATGTGGTTATCTATGGCTGGAAGCAGATGTCTGCATTCGTAAACAAAGTACAAGCTGTCACAGATGTAGAAATAATAGACATGTAATTACGACATGGCCGTAGTCTTGATGCAATGATAGATAGCTTTGAGCTCATGCGCACGTTTACTTGTTCAATGCAATTATAGGTTACACCACGACCGATTACACGACAACGAAGCGCGAGTTTAATCGGGAGTGGTGTAACCGAATTGTCGCCACCACAGAATTAGATTGTTTAACCTTAGACACTTCTTTGCTAGAAGTGCAAACTGATTTAAAGCTATGGTACATGCAGGAACTTACTAAGTGGGCAAGAAATTTTTAATGCCTTGCAGAGATAGGAAAAATAGTCGTGTGCCGCTTGCGGATTGCTGTGAATTCCTTCAAAATGCTCTGATCGCCACGACTCCTTCAGATTCGAAGAATTCAGATCATTGCTCAAAAGTCTACTCGATCAAGTTGGCGTGTTTAATGTTGAACTGGCTACTTATTGTTCGATAGCTATGATGTTATGTCAACCGGTTGTGCCATTTTATTAACGTTACATGTTCCAATGTTTCCTTTCTAGTCAAACAGAAGAAGAGACGACTGGTCTAATTTTGTGATTGCATCACTCCCAACCGCACCGTAGTTCTTGATTGATGACGTGTCACTTTTTTCATAAGATCAATTTTCTTTTCAGATCACTCCACAGCCTGTTTCTCTCAGTGCGCAATCATCTTCAAGTAATTCTGGTAAGTAAATCTCATGAATACTTACTTAGACGGTTTATAGAACTCAATAGCGAATTTACTAAGGATCTTCTGTTTGACAAACTTCATCGATGAGATGAGTAGTTTTATTACCCATTAGATTCCAACTGTTATAATTTTGCATAAAAGGACCTAGAGGGCTTTCTTATGGTAACAATTACAATCTGGTGATATGATCGCGTTCGGAAAGATATTTGTGAATTAAAACTTCAAGTTTAAAGTTGCATCGGAATGAATGTGTTGACTGCATTATTCAAGTAGTGTGTGAAGCACGTTCTGATTCATCAAAAATTCCTATTTACAATGATCATGGATATCCATTCTATGATGTAGAGAAAATATCATAGAAGTTGATATAAAGCATATTCATGGACATCCATTTAATTAAACATCATAGCGCGCGAATGCATGGAAAAGATCATTCAAGATTTCTATTTAATCCTTTAATTAAATCATGAAAGTCCATGAACGAAACATAGGTAGCTCTATGGTTCATCGACATTCCTGATTCTTCTTCTTCAGCCGTTTTCAGTCCACTGCTATCAACCATTTTGAGGGAACCCGTTGAAAACGATGAGTTTTTCAAGATAAGCTCTTTATCGAGTACTTTCGGTCACTGCACGCGACCATCGTCAGGACATGAGTGAGACAGCAAAAACAATTTGTTAACGCTGTGAGCGAACATCAAAGAGTCAATACACCAACTTAGGGAATGCCGATACCTAACAAATTATAAACATTGATATGGCTCTACTGACAAAAATACAAAAGTAGAAGGTAAGAAACGAAAATTACCCGAAAAGACAGAAGTGAAATTAAATGAAAAAATGACATTAAAACTTCCAAGCATCACTTAGAGAGTGCTTCACTTTATTGCAGGAACCCAGCTTATGAGTCCAGAAGGATTCTTTCACTATCCGCTTGTTCCATACTGGCTCTCTGTCGATGATAGTCATACTGAAACAAGCGGGAACAAGTATGGAACAAGCGGATAGTAAAAGAATCCTTCTGGACTCATAAGCTGGGTTCCTGCAATAAAGTGAAGCACTCTCTAAGTGATGCTTGGAAGTTTTGATGTCATTTTTTTTCTTTTAATTTCACTTCTGTCTTTTCGGGTAATTTTCGTTTCTTACCTTCTACTTTTGTATTTTTGTCAGTAGAACCATATATCAATGTTTATAATTTCTGCAGTCTCCAGGACGTCACTTACTCCTGTCTGCTGTCTAATCCATGTGTTCTTCTTTTTATCTCGTCTTGTAATCTTCAACATCGCTCTTTCCATTGCTCTTTGGGTAACTTGAAGTTTATTTCTATGTTCCTAGATCAAATCAGCTCAAATATACATTTTGCCATAGTTGTTGTCTCATAGCATGGTCATAGCATTCATTTGACAAGCAGAGAATTCTAAGCCTTCAAAACTGGCGTAGTTGTTGGCAAAACCAGTATACTTGTTGTCAATGAATAATTCGCTATAGACAATTCGTCTCTATGATCGAGAATGTCTGATACAGTGAACCTGGACCATAAAAAATTAGAACAATGCGTGTGAAAAACAGGGTTTGGAGAGGGCCAGGTAAACTGGCAACGAGGTTGAAATCTTCGCTTCTTTTGAGTGTCTTTCCTGCTTAGTTACTTAAACTGACGCCTCTAAATGCGCTCTCTGATTGACTTGGTCATCAGATTTTTGATGGAGCATGCATGGCAATGGATTTTTTATAGTGCTAGAACGTTGAATTAATTACTACATTAAGGATAACGAATTTACTTATCGTGATCATCCTTTTTCGGGTGAACTTTATGATTTTTTCACAGATAATTTCCGTTCTTCATTTTGCTAATCGCTGAGGTGATTTCGCATCTTAGAATGGGTTTGATGTCATCGCACGGCGAATCTTGAACATGTATTGGAGTGACTTAGCCTTTATAAAGGTCTTAATAGAACTTTGACCAACGTTCGAGAATATCCTCTTCATTGGTTAGGATATCACCATGGTCATCTTTTATGCCCCAGCTGGTGAATTTTGGTTTCGCTTTTAGCTTCTTCAAAGCAGCATGGCACAGCTCATGAGGTGGCAGATTATTGAGCTCTTCAATGTTTTATTCTATATGTTTTAATTTGTCCTTTTTGACTAGCTTTTGGATTCTGCTATGGCAATTTTATATTGAGTTGAAGATGGTCCGATCTCTTTTCTAATTTTGTGTTCCTAAATATCACCCTACAATTTCAAAAGTGCAGTTTACGTGTATTTGAAATAAAATCAAATAAAAATTGATTCAATTTGAAAATTTTCAATTTGAAATAAAAACTTATTTTGAAAATTACATAAATGAAAGCTATTTCCTATTAGCATTGAAATACATGTACTCTTTTTGAAAACACCTCATGCACATGCATCTAGATACTTTTTCTTCATCCCTGAAAGTGGAATTTCCAATATGAAGCAAAAAAGATCCATCATCTTTTCACTTTCGGTATGACAATATGGATGGAAATGCTTAATCAATGTGAGCAAAAATTAAAATGCTATCTTGATAATTCATATGCACCAAAGTAGATAGATAACCGTCCTGTTTGAAAAACGAAGTATGAATTGCAAGTTAGCAATTAACTTGACAATTAAGCTGTTTTCTAAGTTACATTGACGATCAACTCTTACATGCATTACAAAAAATCATCTGAATAGAAGTGCATTATGATTCCCAATCTTCTTTTGATTATCATGATATCCATCATTTCAAGTGAAGATATCTGAACCTCTGCCAACAACTGTGCTGGTTTTGACAACAGCAATGAAAATATATTACCTTTCAAATGACAGCCTAATTCGTCGGCGCGTAGCGCCAGACGATTTAGGCTGATCATTTGAAAGGCAATGTATGCATTGTTACTGAACCTAAAATCTATGACATCAAAAATCCAACATTTTGATCTGCAAAAGACTCAAATCTATGATAATTTTCTACATAGCCCATGCAGCTCAGGACATTGAAGCATGTAAAGTTGTAGATATCTACGACTCCAAATTGTGAACCATAGGAAACATCTCAATGTCATTTTCACTGTGAATGCGAACATGTACATGTATGATGAAATGCTCCTACCTCAATGGTGCTACATAGCAAATTAGACGTCTTTAACTATGCAATTAAGGCCGTCTAATTTGGCATTGGAGATATATGAACGACTTTCATAGAAAAATGACATGTGAAATATCGGCGACAACCCTACTTACTCAGTAACAATGACGATCTTAAAATGTTGTGAATAGATATGTCAATAACTATGACTGTCCTGCCAATAGCCAATATGTTGATTAAAGAATATATTTAAAGACTGCCAACGACTATGCTGGTTGAGACAACAGCTGTGGCAAAAGGCATAGTATCACCAGTGGAATACTTTTCCGCATTCCGATTCCAGGTGATTTCAATGCGTGAGATTTTTTATGTTAGAGAAATATAGCGCAACTTGACATGTCCAACACGAGTCTTCGCATTTTCTATATCTCAAAGAAGTACCTCATATATATCTAGGTCTGCTTATTGGAGTATGCATTTATAGTTGAAAAGAAGACAAAATATTTTATATTGCAATGCTTCTTTTACATTGCACATGCGTACACCAACCTATTGTCGCATCAGTAGACTTCACAGCCTTTCAATCTATGCATATTCTATCAAAATTTATTCATGTATCTTTTCCATTGATATTTAACAGATATAAAACAATGTAATCATAAATCCAAGTTCATGTGTTTTGAACATGCACAGAGAATTCCGGACGAAACTGTAGTACAAATACAATATCATAATAATAATTATTATAAAATTATGTTCCTTAACTGCATATGCATATAGGCCTATATGTGTCCAGTAGAAAATATGAATTGTACTCAGGAAAAGCAAACTTAAACTATGCGTAGAATGAAATTATAAGTAGGCAATTGGGATGGAAAAGGAATTGGTGCAGTAAAAAGATTTGATTTTTTCAACAATTGCTCAATTGATTTAGGGCAGTATTCAAAATTTTGAGCATATGATGTACAGAAGAAGAGAGTACGCGTAATTGCAGTCGTTTTGCTAGCACATCAAAATCTGTAAATCCTAATTCATTCCGGTTTTCATTGAAGATTAATGCACAAATATTGCACAAGGGACATTTTGGCTGCACAAAATACAGCCAACATCTCTATGGTGCAATTATCTACGCCCAATTTAAGCAAACACTTAGGTAATCACAAGTCTTGTGCAGCTAAGATTAAATTGCAGAAAATTGCAAAAAGCCCTTAATCAGCTACATTGGAAGGAACCTGAATTGCTCGCTTACCGTTTATTCAGGAACAGGTCACCGTTCTTGATATATGCTACGGTAGTAATATAAATAAATAAGGCCACTAAATTCATTTCGATAAAATTAAAGACTAATTCTTGCACAATGCATTTCGTCCACTCTTATTCAAGTGCAAACATGGACTAACTATAAAATACAAAATCTGAAATCATATACTTCTACAGTAATAAATCTATGAATGAAATTGAGAGCATGCAAACCTATAATTTGGTAGACTTTATAGATATGAACTAATAACAATTGAGTAAATAACCTAGATATTAGAAGAAGCAAAACAGAGACTAAAGCTACCAAGGTAAGTAAAGGGTGGAAATAAAATCTTTTTGCAAACACAAGTCGGGATTCTCGCGCAAAATGACGAGAGACTGTGTGATTCCTAATGTGTGTTTGTTGTTGATGTGGTACTTAATGCCAAAATTATTCAAGGCAGTTTGTCTCTCGTTGTTACAGACTTGCAAATGTCTTTTGATGCTGCTAGCTGGAATTGCAGTGGACCTTGGTGGACATTTTAAAGGGTTGGCTAACCACTTTGGAAGGTGTTCCGAAACTCTCTCATTCAAACATCTTTCCAACGTACTTGCTTCCACAGGTACAATGAAATTGATAAATTACATTTGATGTGGAGAAGAGCGGCAATCTATCCTTCAGAGAGCGTATCGGAATCCTTCGTGTAGTGAAAATCACTTGCAAACGAGCACTAGGAAATACACTGAATGCTTTGTTGAAGCTATTTCTAAAAGTCAACGCACTTTTGTCTCCAATGAATGGAAGTCTTAAGAATATTTTCTTCTTTTCAGGTCCCTACACATCTTCTCTCACTGACAACTCTTTTATTGAATACTTATCGAAAAATGATTCAGGATACCCATTTAGTCGAAGTGATCTTCTCTCACTGACAACTCTTTTATTGAATACTTATCGAAAAATGATTCAGGATACCCATTTAGTCGAAGTGATCTTTTAATGAAATCCAATTCTTCTTTCAAGGTATGAGAGGAACAAATTCTATGCGCCCGATATGTTAGCGTCTTAACCAAGCCAATTTTGTATTGCTTTGGTACAAAACTGTGAAAGTTTGTGTACAAACCACTCCATGTTGGTTTTCTATAAATTGAAAGTTTGGGTGTGTTATCAAGTCGTTTGGATATTAAGACATCTAAAAAGGAAAATCTACCATTGGACTCCTGTTCGAAAGTGAACAGAATATTGGGATGAATGTCGTTGAAAGAAGACATGCATCCTTGCAGAAGAGATGCGATTGCTTTCCTTAAAAGCTGATGGCTCTCAAGTCGATCTACTTGCCGAAATATTTATGCGAGCAATTCCGAAGTCTGTAAGAGATCAAATGAACAACACGAATGGACTGTCAATCGAAGACTTGGGAGAACGAGCTCAGAACATTTGGCAGCATACCTCTTCGTCAACGTCACGGGTTAAGTCGACAAGAATAACTGAATCTACTGTTTTTCATGATCCAACAATGAGCATTTCAGCAGTGAAACGCAAAGTACATCATTCAACGAACCAAAACTTTTACCGAAGTTCGCAAAGAGCACAAACTCGAACTCCTCAGCTGAATGACGAGGGATTGTGCTATTATCACGAAAAATTTGGTGATAGAGCGCGATCTTGCACTCCTGGCTGTGTTTACTCAAAAAACTTGAACAGCGGTCGTCAATAAACTCAATGGCGACCGCAGACAAAGACACTCTATTCCTTGCAGTTGATCTCTTAAGTGGGATCAAATTCCTCATTGACACAGGTGCTTCTAAATCGGTTCTTCCACCGTCGTTCTAAGTTGATTCCTATACTCCATACGATGGAGTTTCAGCCAATGGAGGACTCATTAAAATTCTCGCACAGAAACTGCTTAAGGTCAGACTAGGTGATTGTGATTTCAAATGGACATTTCTCATAGCTGAAGTCAATCAACCAATCATTGGATCTGATTTTTTGGCTCATTATGAACTATTGGTCGATGTCGCAAAGCATCGATTAGTGAAAGCCACTGACTTCTATTCCATTGCATTACAGCCACAGGCTGGTACTCACATGAGCTTAAAAGTGGTCTACACTGACAAATTCTTGAAGCTACTCGACAATTTTCCAGAACTTACTGCTCCTCAGTTCAAATCAATAACTGTTTCGCATGGTATACAGCATCATATTGAGACACGAGGCCCACCAGTCTGGTCTCGTCCGAGGCGTCTATGTCCTGAAAAACTAGCCATAGCTGAAAAAGAATTTCGTAAAATGGAAAATTTAGGCATTATTCGCCCGTCATCATCACCCTGGGCATCGCCTTTGCACATGGTTCCGAAAGAAAACGGGGAATGGAGACCCTGTGGTGATTATCGACGACTGAATCAGCGGACAACACCGGATAAATATCCCATTCCTCTCATTTCTGATTGCACTGTAAAACTATCTGGTTCAACCATATTCAGCAAAATTGACCTTATCAGAGGCTACTTTCAAGTGCCCGTCCATCCTGAAAGTATACCGAAAACAGCAATTACAACACCATTCGGTTCGTTCGAATTCCTGAGAATGAGTTTTGGTCTTCGAAACGCAGTACAAACGTTTATGAGAGTAATGCATAAAGCTCTCCATGGTCTTGATTTAGTTTTTATCTATCTGGACGACATTCTTGTATTCAGTTCAGCTGAATCTGATCACGAAAATCATCTTCGAACTGTTTTCGAACGTTTGCAACAGCACGGATTAATCATCAAGCTAGAGAAATGCGCATTTGGGAAATCTGAAATTGAATTCCTCGGTCATGTCATCGATGCTTCAGGAATTCGACCACTTCCAGAGAAAGTGAAAGCAATACTTGACTTTTCAGAACCAAAAGTAATGAAAGAAGCGCAGTGTTTTGCTGGTTTCATTAATTATTACCACAAATTCATTCCTAATGCCGCAAGAATAATGGCACCAATTTATTCATCAATCGGCATCCGAAAAAAGTTCATTTGGAAAGAAGATCAAAGCAAAGCATTAATGAGGCAAAAGAGACTTAAAGTAATGCTGTAATGCTGAACCATCCCGTCCACGGCGCAGAGATATGTCTGAGAACTGATGCATCTGATACTGCAGTTGGCTCTGTCTTGGAGCAAGTTGTGAATGGTGTTTCCCAACCTTTGGCTTTCTTTAGCAGAAAACTTCGCGAGCCAGAACTGAAGTACAGTGCATTTGACAAAGAGTTACTCGCAGCTTTCCTATCGGTCAGGCACTTCAGACATTATTTAGACGGAAGAAGTTTCAACCTTTATACGGATCACAAGCCTTTAGTCCAAGCAATTGACCGGATAGGCGATCCATTGTCCAATCGACAGAAGCGACAATTATCAGAATATTGTGTCACTATGAAATACGCACCTGGGAAAGACAATATTGTTGCGGACGCATTGTCTCGTTTAGATTCAATCAACATCGGAATTGACTACGAAGCTCTTGCAAGAGCTCAAAACAACTGAATTACCTGACTCCTACTCAAGGAATCCTAACTTGAAAATCGAAAAAAAATCAATTCCTGGCTCCACTGTGACGCTGTGGTGTGACATCTCTTTGAAAAGACCAAGACCAATTGTCCCTGAATCCTTTAGAACGCAAGTTTTTACGCTTATGCATTCAACTGGCCACCCATCAATAAGATCAACAAGAAAATTGATCACGGATCGTTTCCTTTGGTTCGGCGTGAATAAAGATGTTTCAGAGTGGACTCGAGCCTGCCAAAGCTGTCAAAAAAGCAAAGTTTATCGTCACACCAATTCTCCGACCGAATCAATGAAAAACCCAATTCGCCGCTTCAGCTCAATACACTTGGACATCGTAGGTCCTCTTCCGATTTGCAATGGATTTAGATACCTGTTGACTGTCATTAATCGGACCTCACGCTGGCCAGAAGTCTTTCCCCTCAGAGGCTACAGCAAAGGAATGCGCGCAAGTTTTCCTTCACGGTTGGATAGCTCGCTATGGGATCCCTCAAGACTTGACTTGCGATAGAGGCTCTCAATTCACTTCGGAAATCTGGACGAATCTTAACAAAAAAATGTGTATCACAGTTCATCACACGACGGCTTATCATCCAGAATCAAATGGTGTCATAGAACGCCTGCATCGACACTTGAAAAGCGTCTTGATGGCACGCATGAATAATGATCACAACTGGTTCCAGCATCTCCCCCGGACTTTACTATCCTTGCGATCCACACCTAAGGAAAACACCGGGATTTCATCAGCTGAAAGACTTTTCGGTGAGCCTTTGATAGTACCAGGAGAGTTCTTCCCCACAGATCACGATGACATCGAAATCAAGAGATTAAGGATCAAAGTCGGTACTTTTTCCGTGCCTCCTCCACGAAAATACAAACCTTCATGTGTGCCAATATCTCTACAAAATGCCTCTCACGTTTTTGTTAGAATTGACTCCCGTCGTATCCCATTAACTCGTCCTTACCAGGGACCTTTTTTGATATTGGACCGAGCTGATAAAGCCCTGTTTTTAGCGCTTGGAAATCGCCAGGATTGGGTTTCGATCGACCGCTGTAAACCGGCATACCTGGACGAATTTCAAACTACCTCTGGACGCTTAAATCTTCCACCAAGCTAAAAATGATGTTTGGCTATTACTCATCTAAATTTTTTTAGGAAAATCACATATACATGTAGTTACATGCAAACTCATGATTGTGTAATTGTTCATGTTTATGCGAAACTGCGTCGATTCTGGGAGGGCCCTATGTAGCAGCAGATATCATCACCAGAATCGACTTATGCATAATCTATGTCACAATGTTATTCTAACGTTCTATGTCATAGTTCGCAATTTGAATTGTATCTGTAGCCTACTTCAAGAGCTTGTTTTCAAAACAACATTGTAACTCAACAAACTCAGACGTTTTGCCTCGTTGTAATAGCATGCATGAATATAATAACATAAAATCAAAAAGAAATTAGGCAAAACTAGCGTGCAGTAACAGTAATTAGCAAGTAAGAGAAGCAGTAGTAACTTAAAATTGATCATAATCAACATCTGTGTGAAGTATATTTTTTGCTGTCTTTTAGGACAAATTACAGAAATGGCTATACCGTGGAACCTACTCTACAGAAAGATGTTTTTTTCTGCATTTGAAGATGATGATGAAATGCATGAAAATCACCGATGGTTCAGAATTAGTCACTTACACACCAACAATTCTAGTCACCCACATTGTGGTTTATCAAATGTACACACTCTACAAATCTGATGAACTTTGAGCGGCAACAGAATTAAGTTTATAATTGACAGGTTCACTCCCACATCAATGTCATTGCATCCCTTGAACTCAGTCCGTCCACATACATTTATCTTTTTACTACAGGCATCAAGATGCTAAAACTGATGACAGATTTGACTAGCAATTTCTCGTGTTTTTCAATTTTGATATACATTTGCACACGTGGTCGCAACACAGGCACACGCGTGATAATTTGACAAGATGCCTGAAGCAGCAATTACTTCGATTCCACAGTCCATGAACCTCGTTAATACTTCTTGTAAATTGAAATATGTCACTGGTTTATCGAATAAATTCATAAATATATAGATCGAATGGCCTGATAGCCTAATGGCACTCACATATAAGTAGTACATTGCATATATCTAGAATACTATGATTATGTGAACTCTCATCATTTGATTTCCGGTAGAAAGCTTAGCATAGAATTTGATTGCAAATGAAACAGTAAAGGAATCACTTTTTGTTCGATTAAATTTTTCTTAATCTAATTATTCAATGATTCAAAAAATATCGTGAAGATGCTTTTTAGATCAAGGGATGATGAATCGACAAGAAATTCGCTATTCGTGAATGAATATATTTTTGGCAACTAAGACTAAGTAGTAATTTCTCTTTCATTTGTGTTTTTACTATTGTTCTTGCTTGTTGCATTTCAATAGTCATTTTTGTACAGTCTTCCCGTTTCACCGAAATCACTATGTTACCCTTGATCAAGCATTTGAGCGAAATTGACCTAATACTAGAAAATCGATTGATTTTATTTCACGTCTTTTGATTAGGTTGTTGTGCCTTTAGTGCACCGTTCGTCATGAATAATCACATTTTTGAATTTCAGTGAATTGATTTAAAAGTGAAATTCATGCTGTTTCTTATTGCCATGTATTTTATAGGCGAGTGTGTCGAATGATCTCATCACGAGTCCCAGTCTGAATGCATGTCCTGGCGGCTTACAGGAAACAGCGAGCTTACTTGCTCTTACTTACTCCCCATTTATTGTCTCTGCTTCCTCAGATTTGAGGGTTGGACACTTGGTTTTTTTCGGTTGTTATTGGGATGGATGCGCCTTCTCCATTCTGATCGGTCTTGCTTGAGTCGATTGAGGGTTCAGATGTAGGAGCTCAACATCTCTCTTGACATTGTGCCACCATCTCTTCCTCTGTCCACCTCTGCCCTGCCACTTCATGCATGTGTGTGAGTGTGAAGCTTTAACGTCACTTCTCCCTGATACTGGGGGCTTGGACGGTACTGCTGATGCAGTCAGATTTTTCTGGAGCGTTGTGATCTTTGAGTCCGGATGCCCTTTTTGCCGACTTCCAATGACACTTTCGGGGGTCGACCTCAAGACCATAAGATCGCTAGGCCAAGCACTTAATCACTGTGTCACGGAGAACACTTTGTTTTGTGCAAGTTTAAAATAGATTTGCCTCTCAAGACCAACGTGATGAATTTGTCATCTGCAAGCCTTTTCAGAGAGTGAAAAAATTCCCTGCCATTTGAATGCCTTCAGATGTGTCCAATTGTTTGAATTATTTTTGTAGTTAAAAATTGATATTACACAACTAAGTCGTTGAATTGTGAACAGACATGAAAATTTGACTTCATTAATTCATTTTACGGTAGATGTATTTTGATCTGAATAGGATTTGGCATCGGCGCCTGAGTAGTTTATATCATAAATATGCAGCAATCCATCTTCATTTTATTGAGAGAAGTAATTTGCGGGCGTTGAGTAATTAATTCAATTCTCTACTGTGGCGCCATCAGATGTCAGCTTGATATCAGTACATGGTTATGTCTGCATTTAGAAACAAATGTTTTAATGACTTGCGTCGTAGCATTTGAAATAAGTATTTGTTTAACTACAGGCATCCAATTTACTCAGCATTCGATTGCTCAAAGGAGAAAATTCAATTATGTTTTCAAATCATTTTGATTTCTGTGATGAATGGGAAATAGCTTTTCAATTCAACTTTTAAGGCTTAACCAAATCAAGTTTTTGACATGAACTTTTTGTCTGTTCATTAGACAAATGGATCAAATCTTGGAAGAATGCAATATTTGTATTCGGAATGATTACCGCATAATTTGCTAAGTAACGAGATCAAAAACAAGGATACGGGCACGCCTAGTATTGCACTACTTATTCGATCTAATATCCGTTTACTACGTTTGTCCCCTTATTCCGCGATTTCGCTGTTTCCTGTGATTTTTCTTAGGACTATGCATTCCAGGATATTGATTTCAGTAAAACTAATGAAATGTTGTTGGTTGAATTGTTGAGTTTTTGCTCGATAATCGTTTATTAGCCACTACATTTGATAAAAAAATCCCTTCCACTGAAAACTACTCAGGAAGAAGTGAAAATGTATTGATTTTATTTGAGTCTGAATTTTCGTCATTTGCTATAGCTGATGCAGAGGTCGTCCATAAATGGTCAGAAAGATTCTGTCCAACTAAAGCTCCTTTTATGATTCCCTGATACTGCTTGCTTTTATTGCAATGAACTTTTGCTTGCTATGAACTTTGAGCATTTTGGATTCTATGTAAGCTTTTTTAAATTCTATAGCTCGTGTAGAATCATAAAGTTGTTCAAGGCATTTCTAATCTTATGTGTCTTAATAATGCGCAATAGAATATGAGTGAAACGTTGAAAAATTCATTGTCGCTTTTATTTATTTAAAAAATAACATATATTTTCACTATCATAATTCATGTCGTGAGATTTGCTTATATTTCAAACCCATAGTTGCATTACCTTGAATTCTCTTGTCGAGAAATGTACGTTTCGATATTTTTGTAGTTGACGTATTTACATACCGCTACTTCATATATTCTTCAAATTATTTTACATTTGCACTTAAGCAAGTTCAACATTCAGAAATGTATGTCAAGTTCACACTATGGGAGCGAAGGTATTTTTAAAATATGTGCTGCGCCCGTTAAGTTGTATGTATCTGACAACTTGATAATAATTTCCTAAAAAGAGTGCGAAGAAATAAGAAAAGAAAGATGTAGGAACTGAATTGTGTCAACGCGCGCTACCATAGAAAGCCTGCTCTCTTTCTCTTTGTCCGGAGAAATCGTAATTTGAATGCCTAAGTGACAATGATGTAAAGTTAGAACACTGTTTTACTCACAAAATTTCGATACGCAACTCATGATTGCACATTATGTGTTGCATTTAGCCGCTTTTATGGCACACTAGCGTATCTTAATGTGTTTGTAGCGTCAAATACGTTACTTAGTCATGAAAGTGTCGTTTTACATCTACAGTGACGACAATGAACTAGTCTTCCTACAGAATTGGAGAAAATAAATGATTTGCATGTTTCGTTGTGATGCACAACTGATCATCTTGAATAGCAGCAATGTTGGGATGTGGTATGTAACCATGGTTACCAGGAATTTGTATGATTGCAATATATGCTGCGCAATGTGAACGACTGTCTGTCTTATGGTCTAGACTCAAGCTATGAGATAGAGACACATTAGTAGCTTACACGCATAGCTGATACAATTGCTCTTGTATCGTTGGCCTACCTACTACACGTATATTGAGCACGTGACATTTAGAACAGCCAAATTACAATACCTCCCTATCAAACATAGGTTATATATGAGTGTTAACAACACTAGTAATTATGTATGTATAATTATATATATATATGTAGTATAGTAATTGTGCACTAGTTATTAGCAACACTACGAATTTATGACTATGTCTCTGGCAAACCTCATTAACTATGCTGAGTGGGAATTTTAGTAGCAGACTACTCGAACTTATAATAACTTAATGCATTAATTGCCTTCTGCTGGGGTTATCAAAAATTAATTGCATTTCAATTAATTGGTCCCGATTAGTTGATTGCTCTATCAAATAATTGCAATTAATCGATTGATTTGTGTTGCATTGGGTAAGGTAGCTAATTGATTAATTTACTTGCATTGGCGTCATCACCATCGTAGGAAAAAGTGATTTATTTAGATACTAGGCTTACCAAAACAAGTAATATTCACAACTGATCGCTTTCGGATGCTTATCAGGAACTATTCGGTGGTCAACGTATTTATATATCACGATATTTTTATGGTATCTCTTGAAGTTTTGTCTTGTATTGTTAGGCGAGTGTGATTAGTCATTCACTCCATTCATTAAGTGATTATCACTATACGTCTGCAATAAGATTTATTAATAATCCCATCTAATTAACTCAGTCACATACAAGGCGCAAGATATGGTGACTATGTCGCCACAGTAACCTAAGTGACCCTGCGACTGCAAGTGCAAGTACAGCCAATTATGAATATGCTGCAGTTATTTGTGTTTCATGTAATGGTTTTACTCAAGTCACTCTATTATCAAGCTATTATGCAACTTGTAAAGCATCTAAGCCTTAGTTGCTATGTCTGTATATGTAAGCCTATAAAATATAGCCTAAGTCGCTACAGTAAAAGATCAGAGTGTAAATTCAACATCAAGATCCAGTCTTTTCATGAGGAAACAATGAATAATCGTAGTGAATTGATTGGTTCCTGCAACAATTAAAATTGATTGTTCACCCTTGCTCACCTTTACAGGTCACCAATATCAATTACTGTTGGGTAGGCCGTATCGTCCTCTTCCATTTGACGCGATCTAGGGCCAGATTGTGGGCTATGCCTTTCCGCTCCAAATCCTTCTCTGTGACACCGTTTCATGACACTGGACGGCTTCTTCTTTGTCTGCCAGATATTGGTTGATGCAGGATTGCTGGGGTTATGTGATCGTCCGGTCTTCTTCTGACATGTCTGAACCATGCAAGCCACTTGTACTCCATGAATCTGTTGATGGCCGGGACTCTCATCTTGTGCCGAATCTCTTCATTCTTGACTCGGTCCCTGAGGGTTAAAATAAAATTTAAGGAAAAAATTAGATTATTAAAATTTCTTGATTGTTTTCCCAAAATGCATTGCAATTAATTTTTGATAACACCTGGCCTTTTGATGGCTGATTTAGACAGTGTTGACTTCCTGTTGAATGTTTTACGCTTTTGACATCAATGCGACCGCTTTTCGTGTCAGATTGAGCCGCGTGATTTCGTGAAATTTCGACGGGCCTTCATTAAATGTCACTTTAAACACACTACTGGCAAATCGCCTAAGCTAGTGCACCTGCAATAATCAATAAATGCTGCTTTATTTTCCAAAATTTTTAATGAAAGCAACGTTTACTAATTATTGCAGGCGCACTAACTTGAGCGATTTGCTAGTAGTGTGTTCAAAGTGATGTTTAATGAATGCCCGTCAAATTTTCACTAGCTTGCTGATTGCAAATCTCGTCGTGCTATATTTCCGTGTAGACAATTTTAATATTGTGAAATTTTAGCATGACATAATGTGATGACACCATCTGCTCTAGCTAGTACCAGGCTACATCTGTGTCTTGCCTAATACTGTATTCACTACGAATCCAATCAAATACTTCTCTAATGCATGCATCAAATCACGATGATGACATAACCGTCTTGTCTTTGTCATCCTTTGTTTGATGACTTCTTTATCAACTGCTAGTCGTAATATGATGAAACATTTTCTGGATGCTTCATTCTCTGAATTCTTAGCTTCTGCTATATTTCTCACTAAGATTTAACCACTAGTATGTGCAGTCATTATTGCGGCTAAATTCATACATATTCATCCTATTACAATATTTATCTGCATTTAAGTATATTGTTCTTCTCTTCTCAAATATTTAGCGGTATTGCAGGCAACCAGCTAGTTATTCGACAATCGTAATTATTGTTCGCATCATTTGAGGAGTTTTTGTGGTCGTAAGCAGTTTTGGCATTCAGATGTGAAAATCTTGAATATTTGTCGATGCGTTCTATTGTAGCATTTCACAATTAAATGAAAAAATTCCGAAAGCGCTCTTTATTGATGTTGAAGATAATCTGTGTTGCAAAGGAAATTCTATCGACAGCGCTGTTTGAACATCAGAGATTGTAGCTGAAAATATTTGTATCCTTATGAAACTCGTGTATTTCAAAATTAAATGTACCTCGGCCTGCGGCCTCGTGACTTGATCGATTTTTATATAGTTATCGCTTGACTATTGAATACCGCATTTTCTCGAATATAACCCACGGAGGTAATATAACCGATTCGAGGGCGGGTTGTATAAAAAAATGTATGAGCTTGTGGTGATTTGACTTCTGATATTTAAGTGATTAAACATAGACATCGTGTACATTGATGATGAGATGGAAAACAAAAGGGAAGAAATCTAAAAGAATAATTGACAGTGACAGCGAGCTAGAGACGCAGGATTTGTAAGACATAGAACCACAGCCTCAAGTTGAGTGATGACACAACATAGACCATTACCCTTTTGTCGCTATTAATCGTTTTATTTGACTTCTAAAAGTGTTGGTCAAGCAATTATCGATTCTATTACTTTGATAAGAAGTGTACTGCGTAACCCATAGAGTAAGTGATGTAACTCATGTTACAGATAACTACTAAAATAGAACTGTAAAAGAAGCAGATAGATTCAATGATTTTTGAGAGAAAGACCTCGGGCAATTAAATAATAATGATCTACTATGTTATGTTGACTATTTAGACATCAAGATATCATAGTTAGGCCAACTGCTAAGGGGCGGGATATATTCGAAAGAGTACGGTAGTAGCTTAGTGATGGATTTTATATCAATAATGCCTGAGCATATAAGCTCTCCCGTGTTTTCCTACTGTTTCTTCACAAGAATAAGCTGAAATATGGATGTGATTGCGTCAGATGCGTGTAAATTTATATCAATTTGTTTCCAATTCCATCAAATGTCGTGAAAATCTTGAAATTTAGACACGATTTCACATTCGCGAAAAACCAGTGCCGTAGTTAACTTGACTTCGTTTTTCCTTCAGTATAAATTCAATGTACCTGTCTCAGAAGCTTTTACTGGTTTAAATTTCAAGTTCAGAATTTCTGAATATTGAATAACTGAACATGCAATTAATTTCACTTGCGACTCCACACCTTCATTGAGAAGGTCTCGAATTGGTCCATGTCAGTCACCTAGTCTCTCCGACCGTCCTCGGGGAGTTCCAACTGAGCAGCTATTCCGTCTGCCATCATGCAAGTGCGCCCGCTGCGACCGGAGAAATCTGTCATCTAATTCAGTCTCCTCTGACGCCTTCCGTCATTACTCTGCCGGTCTCGCCGCGGGGCACTAGGCTCCTAGCATGAGGGGAGGATGCAGCCAACGTCGAGACAGCGTCTTGAGATGCGCCGCTGTGCCGTCGTCATGTAGAGGAGCGCGCACGCGCATTGTGAGAGACAAGTGAATGGTTGAGCCGGCCAGTCTGCCGCCAGAAGGCGTCGTAGGCCTCCTCAGCGACCGACACGACCCCGAACCTGCCGCCATCTACGTCTGGCGGCCCCTCTATCCATTAACGACCTTTGCACAGTGGCGCCATTCGTGTAGGAACGTTTGTGTTGTGCGTCGAGGACTCGGTAAGCATAAAATAGATAGTTGCCTGGGTACACAGGCGAAGAAATAGATATTTTTGAGCGCACAATGATCGAGAAGACGGCGCCCAAAGAGAAGAGGAAGGGAAAGAGAAGAAAATTGGGATAAATGAATGTTCATGTTTAAGTCTTCTCATCATCTCTAAAATTCATGTCAAAGAAGTTTACTGCCAAAATGCGCTGATTTCCATTACGCAAAAAATGTCTAGGCAGACAGAACCTTTTTTCTATAATGAGAAGTTGAGATTAGGAGCATACTTGGAGGAATTTGTGAGGAGAAAAGTGTCTGCTGTTAATCCGTTCTGCGTCATTGTCATTAAAACTCCTTCTGATATTTCACACAAATTTAGCACAGAACTTGTCAAAAGTAATTAGGTGGGTGAAGCTCTCACTTTTCAGTAACGCACACACGTAGACTTGCAAGAGACTGATAGTCACAGGATTAGAATACTTCAATTTTGCTGGCTTAATCATAGTATTGGCGACAATTTGCACAGGTAAAAGACCAATCTACCAAATAAATGCGATTTATTCGCGACGTGTCGAAGCACTGCTTTGTTGTCAGGCGCTATTTTGCCTGAGGACATAGCATTAGCAATGGCTCACAGTCGGGAACTTATTAAGTTCTCAAAAAGAGATTTTTGTTGTGTTTGTTGAGCAGCAAAAGCACAGTCATCACTTGCGTATTGTTGAGAAATACGTCAAATGATCCAATCAACACCATTCCTTCAGATTCGGAGGATTGAGATCTTTACGCACTTTTACTGCCGATGAATTAAACTTGTCTAATCAATATCGTTAATTGCATTGCACGGGAGGAAATTCCTTTTTGTTACCATTTTTTAGCGAAAAATTGAAAACTCTCTCTTGTAATGGCGATGTTTTTGATTTATAAGACAAGGTGGCGGTCTATTTACAACTTCGGTTTAGATGAAGAGGTGGCGGTCCATTTTCAACTCTTCCGTTTAGGTAGTGACTGTCTTTTCTTCAATCTTCCTTTCGCCAAGAAGAAAAGAAGCATTCATATTCGTTTATACTATATCATAAAATCATGTTAACTAAGGCGCGCAGCTTCACAAGATGGCATCATAATGAGAATCATAGGTGACGTCAAATAAGACCTTTAAATGCAATCACGCAATGCTAGTATTACAGTCGGTCAATGCATACTAGATTGTGTCGTACGATGATGATGAATCTCTTTATTGTTGTCTCACAATTATACAGTCCTGTGAGCACATTACACAGTCACGATTACAATATATAAAAGATCAGAAGAAAATACAATACAATGGCATCGGATCGACGGGAAATGAAAGCGATACAGTAAAAGCAGATTATTTACAAAATTGTATAAACGATGTGCTAAAACGCTCAGTTCTTGAAAGCGGACGACGAAAAGGAAGACAATGTCGAGTTGTGCGACCACTTGGCTTGACCAGAAACATCTCACGAAGGGGATGGTTCGCGTTTTGAGCAATATCATATAATAATTTTTCGCAAGTTCGATTGCCAATTGGAATGGGAAAATGGAATATCCATGATACGATGGAAGCGACGTTCCACACTTAACAATTTGTTCATAAGATACTTGGGTAAATTGCAAAAAAGACGGATGTGCATAAAGTATAACAGATCGAATGAAAACAACATAACATTGGAACAGCTGAGTTTTTGGGCAATGAGCTCTTCTTAGGTTACGGATGATGCAGAAACGTTTACACACTTTCTTTATAACATAATCAATGTGCTTATTCCATTTTAAGTTGGTAGATAACCAAATGCCAAGAAACTTCATAGATTCGACACTTCTAAGGAATGAAGCATCATCAACTGCAATGGCTTTAGTTGACAGACCATATCTTGTATGCGTGT
Source organism: Prostheceraeus crozeri (assembly GCA_907163375.1). NCBI lineage: Eukaryota > Metazoa > Platyhelminthes > Polycladida > Euryleptidae > Prostheceraeus > Prostheceraeus crozeri. The sequence goes on along the minus strand of CAJQUW010013913.1, from coordinate 18,847 downwards.
TTCTATAGCACAGAATTTCTTCGTCATAGACGCTAAGTTTCGTGCTACAGATACTCGCTAGGATAGTTCAGGAAGATCTCAACTATCTTATGACATCCAGAATGGATGAAAAAATGATGCTCTGCACAAGTCTGGTTCGATGGTCTACCCTCTGCTATTGGGTGAAGTTGAGGAGAACGTCAATTTCTCATTTTCAAATCAGAAATATTGCTTCACTCAGTTTAATCTGATATAATTAAGTCAAAAAATTCTAAACTATTCTTGCGACAATATTAAATCGCCCAGCAAATAACCATTGGTAGATGTTGCATTATGCTGTTTTGAATAGAAGATGAACAACATAATTTGAAATGGAAAATACATCAAATTGATGTATATTGACAGCAATAATATATTGAACAATTAGCAGGAAGCAACACAACGCGCCGAATTAAATTGAGTGTGATGAGGCGGCGCGACATGCTACTGCATCCGCCTCCTGTAGTTGCAATCCATGATTATTACACAAGTCAAAGTCTATTATAAGCTTAATTAAGATAAATAATTGCACCTGTAGCACGAAGTAGAATTTGCTTAAATAACCAATTACTAAAATATCAAAAAAATCTATGCTTTACTTTCATTCCAAAGTTTCCGCTTGAAAGTACGTCGTATATTGCAGACGCTGTGTTACGCCTCACAACTGTGACGAGTCCTTGTAGAACGAAACGCAGCGTTTACAGCTGCCTAACTTTTGCGTAAATTGCTCAAGTCTGGTGGCATTTTTTCATTCTTTGCCCAGGTGAACTGGCGCTCTTCAATTTTTCTAATCAACAATACTTATGAACGCTGGTGATTTGTTGTCAAATCCAAAATGTCGCCGCTTGCACCAGTGTATGTAATGTCATTATCTGGAAAATAAAAGTAAAAGCTATGAAACAAGCTTTAACAGAAATAAGAATACAAACTTAATATTTCGACAGCATGAAGTGTCATCGTCAGAAATCTGTTTTGCAATGTCGATGCTTCCCAATAGATAACATCATGGGAATAATAACACCAATCTGTCACAATTTAAGATCTTTCTTTAAGCGATGATACAGCAAATACGATCTCCTGTTGCACGAAATGTAAATAACGCTCAACGGACAAAATAACTCAGTGAGACCGAAAATTCTTCCTGAGCAGCCTAATAATCCTTCCTCTCATTTCCATAGTCTCGAGGTTGCAATTTCTATTTTCCCTGTTCATTGAGTCTCAAGATATCTACTGATTTTCTTTACTGTGGTATTTGTTATTTCAGGATTGTATGCATTATTCTATATTATCGCTTATTAACTGACGAAGTGTCGCTGTGAAAATAATACAGAAAGAGGAAATAATGGACGCATATATGAGACAGGGAGCGCCAAATGTCCTGTGAATATAATAGAAACTTACTTAAGTAAGCTTAACGATAAAAATATCTTTTTGTGGCAGCGGCCAAGAATCTCATATAGAAGTGATGATGCGTGTTGGTTTGAAAACAAAAAGATCGGCATCAATACTTTTCAGAAATTCATGGCTAACATCAGCCAATTTTGTCAATTATCTGATTCATATATCAACCATTCATTGAGGGTGACAACCTGTAATACTTGGTGAAAATATCAAGGCGGTGTCCGGTCACCAATCAACATCATCTTTGGGCATTTATAAGAGAATCAAAGATTCCAGAAAGGAAGAAATGTCTCCGACAATTTTGGAGATAAAGTCTCAGACCAATGGCTTCTCAATGAAGTTATCAACTTCGAAAAGAAAGATTCTGCAAAGGAAAAAGTCGTTTATCTGCAGTTCAGTAATTGCGTATTCAACAACTGTTCCTTTAATTGAACAGACAGATTCCACTCACCTTTATTGTTTGTTTTTTATTTCATTGTTTAAGCTTAGCCTAATATAAAGTAATTTAATTGTGTTGTTTACTGTATATATACATGTAGATATCGTTTACCATTACTATCTCCCGTTTACCATTACTGGTAATGGCAAACGATTTCTATATCTATGTTCAATGATATTCAATAGAGCAATCATTTAGCATTGCAAAACATAACATGAGTTCTACATAAGGGAGGAATAGACTTAGCGTTCGACAATATTGCTTTCATGCTTTTGTAATTTGAATCTCATGCAGGAATGAGAGAGCAAATAGATTTCTAGCGATGGCCACTTCAGATGGTCGAAATATTAAGTTAGTCTTCATATTTCTTGCAGAAAATTATAACAAGAAAATTATTTGTAAAATAGGCCATGTCTTTAAACCAAATTCTGACGATTCATTCTTCTTCATTTTCAGCTGCGAAACCTGACGAGGCTATTCCCTCACCTGCCGCATTAACCGACAGCAAATCCGATTATTTTCCGTGTGCTTTTTGTGGAGAAATCTTTCCCACTCATGCTGCCTACGAACTTCATGCCAGTAGTCATCACAGCGGTGAATCTCGCAGCAGAACCCACCATGAATGTGATGTGTGCGGTCGCTGTTTCGATAACTATCTCAGCTTCAAGAGGCATCGTATCAACCACTCCCTCGTGAAACCGTACACCTGCGACTTGTGCACTCGGTCTTTTACTCGAAATCATGATCTGCAGCGTCACAAGGCGAATGTTCATCGAATTCGCTCCCTCTTCGAGTCTGACGCAGTCAGAATTCTCAATCGACACATGTTGCTGTCTTGCCAGCGCTGTCGGTGCAATTTTCCCACTCGATCAATACTGGAAGAACACATGCAGTTAAGAAAATGTGCTCCTCGAGAGACTCCTCCGGGAGGCAGCGGAAATGGAGTGATCGGCGGAAGCGGCCCGTTCCTCTGTGAGCGATGTGGAATGACCTTTGAACAGAGCAGTCATCTCTCTGAGCACCGTCGGTCCATGGTGTGCCGAGGGGGACCGGTAAGACCTCCGCCAAATGTGACATTCCCCTCCGAGTCTCTTGGAGGTCATCTGTCATTCGTCTCTGATTGTATGATGAAATTCCCGCGGCCGGAGGAGATCGTGGACTCGAACTGGAAGATGGAAATGGTGGAGGATAGTGAAGAAGATCAGGAATTGTCTTGCGAACACTGTTCAGCGACGTTCCGATTGGAAACTGATCTAGTTGAACATCGAATCCTCGAACATACTCCAATCCCAGGCAGCAAACGTCGGCATTCATCGGAGAGGTCTCCAGAAGTGAATGTGGATGACAGAGAGGAACCTGTACCGAAACATTTGTTGACCGCCTTTCCTATCAGTCAGCCGGATGATGAGGACGAGCATGATGAAGACGGGGAAGAAGAGGCAACTGACCTCAGCATGAAAGGAAAAGTATCCGAGACACATAGGGATGAAAGCAAACTCAGTGATACAGACAGCAACGCAGCGGATGGAAAAGATGTCTGGGTGTGTGTCTATTGTAGTCATAGTTTCTGCAACAAAGCCACGCTGGACCGCCACATGAGGACTCACACGGGGGACAAGCCATTCCAGTGTCCTGTCTGTGTTAAGCGGTTCACTCGGAAACACGATTTGGAGCGTCATCGCTCGAATATCCATGAAGGTTTCCGACCGTACAATTGTCCCATCTGCCAAAAAACATTCCCATTAAAGAAAAATTTGACTAAGCATTTGATCACTACTCATCGTGTGAGCGATACCACCTCCCCATCCATCACCATGTGAATCAGTGTGAGAAATGTTGTTGTTATATGTACTTCACATTTATTTATTGATGACAGAATTACATATCTTCAATGTTGCAACGCACAAAATGTTTTGCAGTTGAAAATAAGAACGGGTTCAAATGGATTAATTGGAATTATTCTCTGAGCACGGTTATAAAGCTTCATAAGTTCGAGGGTGCATATTTGGATTTTTGGAGACATCTAGCTCAAAGTCAGTTCGAATATCAATTTAGTGGGGGATCCAACGCTCAAATCAATCACCAAGTTCAAATTCGCATACGGATGGAGAATTAGAACTTAGTTATCTACTTGCAACATACTGAACATATTTGATAGTTATATATTCAGCAAAATCTGGCTATTACTACATTTATTATATGATTCTGTCAACTGGAATCTGCGGGAAAGTAGATTTTATTAATAACGACTGCTATGTTGATGTCCAACAGCGTTGATAAAAATATCATAGCGATAGTTATATTGTAAAGATTTGTGAAATGCTTGCAGAGCTACTTCTAGCGAAGCTTTTTTACGTCGTCCGTATGGGTTACATAGCGACCCATTCTCCGGTGTGGACCCTATCTTTTCTGTATTTTCACTGACTTAATACTCAGAGTGGTTTAAACATGCTGACGATATAGGGTCAGGTCGGGTAAGTGCGAGCACCCCTGAACTCAGACTACAGGCATTCCAAAGACTGGTTGTGTGCTCAATTTACTGCAGTGACACACAAATGTCTTAAGCCCTCACGCCACCTTATCACTTGCTTTCATCTCCGTGCAAGGTGAGGTGAAATGTTCTGCACCTCATGACAGCACAATTTTCCGTATGACTAATGCGATAATATCATTTGCTGTAGGATCGCTGAGATTCCGTTCTGCTATTTAGGATACACTTAAAAGTTGTTCATATATATATAGCTGTCATCATAAAAGGAGAGTTTAAAGTAGCTTAGATAGACTGATTCCGCTAATGAAACCTATGTCGGGTAACTACCCTCAGTATGGCGTAGGCTATTACCCGCCAGATCTATTTCCCTTCTCTGTTTTCCTATTTTCATGGTCTATCGTTCATCTAGTATAACCTACGTACCTAATCAGTGTTAAAAATATGTAGGGCCTATTGCATTCCTAATTCAAAATACCTCCATACCTTAGTAGGCCTAATATGTTCCTTAATTATTTTTTCGCACTTTCAGCACGATGCCGCTCAAAAGAACAATATTAATTGATAATCATGAACCTAAGAATAGTTGCAAAATGATGAAGCATCTCAAGGGTGACTTGAAACATATCAAAGGTTCGACTAGGTGCCGTAGAATATGGAATAATACGATAGACTCTACGGGATCATATGACGAGGAGTAAGCGATGAACCAGTGCAAAGATCGCGTCTTTAATCCTGAACAAGAGCCATGACTTAATTGCAGATCATGCGATCACACTGAAGCAATGGAATGATATAATATGAATTGCGTTGTCTGTAGGATATGAATTGCAACAGCGGAATAAAATTCCTTATCAGTATTTGAAAGATTACAAAATGGCCGGGAAGGATGTCACATTTTCATGAAACGAAACTTCCATATTTCTCCTGAAACAACCAGAACGAATCAGCATAAACACAGTTATTGCTCTATCTTCAACATTCACAGATTTCATGCCTGTTCAAGAAATGTGCCCACGTATGCCGTGAAGAAAGCAAAGCACTGCATGTGAAGGAAGCAACTCGTTCTGTGGCAGAAAATGTGGCTATTTTTACGATAAGGCCTATTCATATCCACCCAATTGCATTAAATACCGTGTATGTGGTCAAAGCAGTTTCACGAAGCAAGCATGGACTTCGACAATGACGACATTGTTGATGACTACTGCTGGGACTTCTGTTGTTATGATCCGGAAACACATGCTAGATCAATGGTTTCTAAGATGGGCGCATTTATACCCGCCGTGATTTTAGAGGGTTTTTTGTCTTTCATCTCTTGGTTTTTCCCTATATATTTTATCTATCTATTTCAATCCAATAATTCCTGTTTATTATTTGACTTTTACGCGTAGGCCCCTGTCTAATTGTTCTATGCCAAAATTCGAGTGAAAATAATCTTTACCGGTAAACTAGTGTTTTTGCTTATTAACGTGGCGTAATACCCGACTTGGCCCTAGGCCTTTGCCTGATCATTCGCATGGAGAGACAGTTTGTCCTTGACGAAATATCCAAAGTTGAAAAGTGATGCGGTCAAAAGTGCCTGCTCTTGAATGTACAAAAACAAATGTTATGTTCTGTGGCCATGTATCCCCTGAACCTATCATGTCTGGAATTCAGGTATGTTGACTCTTTAAATATTCTGGTTGTTACTATATCAATCAGTTTAACTAACCCTTTCATAACACCACGTCGATCAATTCGAAGAATATTAAGACCTTATATATCATCGGAGGAGCTCCATGCAATCCATATTGCCAATATCCACTCTGATATGGTGGAATATGCGTGTCCAGCATTTTACGGTGTAAACTAATTAAAAGTTATCTAAAAAAACTCGAACGAATTGATAAAAGAGCTCAAACAAAATCTTCTGTGGCAAAGGATATGACGGATGCCAATGCTCAAGTGATGGCTCATCAAGAAGACGTTTATCGATAAGTCAAAAGCTGTTTTTAAAAGTTTGAGGTTTGCCTGCTCACATTCTTGCAACGTGCTCTGTCGATATCCTTCAGTACTGGCAGGAATTTCGAGGTTTCCACTTCAACTAACTTGGTGCTCATTCATTTTTTCCTTTTATGACCTGATATACGTCAACCTGTAGCTCTTTTGCCATTTCAACTTCATTCGATTTGTATACTTTTAAGTCAACTGAAATCGCAACTTTGTAATACGAGATCATCATTCACGAAATAAAGATACACTACTATTACTGGATATCGGCGTACAAGTGAACGCGAAGAACAAAGGCTACTCCGAACACAATGTAGTTCTGAGAAGGCATGAGCAGGCAGACGCGTGCTTTAATCAAAAGAAAAAGTGAAGAGACCAATTGCCAGATTGCATTTTCAGCACGCTAAAAAAAACGTGCGCATTTAAAATGGTAATTTGGCAGATTGGTCTCTTCACTTTTTCTTTTGCCTAACACAATGAGCCAAAATTTGCAATCTGCTGATGACGCTCCACAGTGACAAATGCAACCACAAAGAAAGTTTCAAGAAATTCGGTCCTTTTGATTTTTTGGCTGTAATAAACATTTTTGACGATGATAGTTTTGGCTATGGTGCTATCATCATATACATATGCGCAGCCTAAACTTGACATATTTTGTTTAATCTAAAGCAGTAGAAATGAAATGAAGATTGCTGCCGTTTTCCGCAGAGTCATCATTCCTGTGTCCCCTTCGACCAAAATGTGTTATAAATCCCGCTAGAATTGATTTCATTCTAAGGCTAGCAAGTCACTAGAATGTTTGATTCCATGCAAACATCGATGACAACGAAATATAATATGAATAAATACATCATGGGCATTGTTTTCAAAAATATTTATTCATTCATCCAGAATTTATAAACCTAACAAGTATCATTTCACTACAGAGGCAATGCAAAGAAATAACAATGTGTGTTCAGAGATACAAAGATAATATCATGAAGTACGAAAACTGGAATAATTATTGGGTATAATTAATTATATAGTATTTGCGAACGTCGCAATTTCTACCGGTTTTGGATAGGAGTGGAGCAGCCGCTCTTATCCTTCATCAGGAATAGAAAGACATACAAACAGATATCAAATTCAAATGGTACAAGCACTAAAAAAATATGCTACAAATATTTTTGGTGTTGTACCATTTGAATTTTATATCTTTTTGTTTGTCTTTCTATTCCTGATGAAGGATAAGAGCAGCTGATCCACTCTTATCCAAAACCGGTAGAATAAATAGTTTCCAACACCATCTACTTGATTTAATTACGACGCTCGCAAATAATCATCAGCATCGTCAATCGATCCGGCGTTCAGAGCTGTTTTACTATATAAAACTGGGTACAATTAATTGAAAGACATAAAGTTTGAAATGTTGAATTCGCACGATCGGTGAACTCATTACTTGGTTGCTCTATGACATATCTCAGATATCGATCATAACACAGCTCATTGCCCGATGTCCACCATACACTATAATGACCTCTTTCGATTGAGCAGCATTATCAAACAGTAACTCAATGTATAGACAGCTGAATCTGCGACAATGTCAAATCTCAAAGCAACGCAAAATAATCAAGATTCATATAACATCACTTGAAATCTTCTTTGAGATCAGTTATATTTGAGCTTCGTAAGATGTCATCATGCAGTGATGTCTCACATTCTTTCCAGTATTCTACGAGGAGACATCGAACCATAAACAGTCCCGTGGAGTGGTCAATACCAATGGACAATGATTACATCCACTGCTACTGTCTCGATCCCTATGTTATCAAGCGGTAACGATTGTTTTGTAAAATTAGTTTGCAATGAAAATGAAATATTTACTACTCACTTGTTCTGCTGTTATAAAAACATAGTGTATAGATATCTGATCTCTCATAGCCTTCTGAATAATTTGAAATGTATATTTCTGTCATCGACTTTAATTCAAACATGACACTTGGCGCCTCACAGAGGCGCACAGGATAATTCAAAAGCCACTTTCCAATTGGTCTCACGATATTCCATAAATGATATCTTGTGACTTTTTCTGTGTACCGACGCAGTCAAAATCGGTTGATGGCTTTTCGTGTGTGCCTCCTATAAGACTTGGAGGACAGAATGCTTCGACATCTGATCTCAACAGTTGTCGTATAAATGAGTACACCGAACGCACGTCTTCATGACACGTTGATCAGATCTACAACTATATACGTAATTGCCTGTCAGATTGAAAGACAGAGGTGACAACCTGGATTACATAGAAATGATTGATATGTGGACAATTCTCATCTGGATTACAGACAACTACAGATATTAAGTTACTCAATTTAGGGATTAGAATTCATCGTCTTTTTCTGATTGTTTCGGCTGCAGCATTCTGTCTAATCGAGATTGTCCCATTTTCGCAGCCAGGCGTTTGATAAGAGGATCACATTTTGATTTTACAGCGAGGTCATATGCCGTATCCCCACGATCATTCTTCTGTTTCGTGGATGCTCCACAACTGAAAAAAATGTGGAAACATGAGTTCATCTTCGTGAAATCTTTCTGTATTTATTTTACAGTTTCCAACGATTCAGATATTTTCAAGTTGTTTTTTCGAGCACACGTCCACCGAGAAGAAACACTCGAGGAAAATGTATTTAATCTGATCGTATTAAAAAGAACGGTAGCGAAATATTTACTCAATTTTTTGGCAAAATCAACAAAGCAAGTAGTTTTGCGAAAAGCAATGTAATGACATCTCCAGATCTATATTATGTACCACAATAGGACCAATGCCTTTAAGTTTCTCTTGTAGACTGGGATTTGACAGTCTTAATATTTGGAACGGTCATGGAAACTGCATCATCCTATTTTCTGTGAGCTTAGGGCGCACCATTTTCTTCAGTTCTGTCGGACTTACATTGCATGTTCGCACAAGGTCATGGAATTCGAAACAATGCTACGCGTAGCCACGATTGCCTCTAGTTGATGAATTTAAGCAAAGAAGAATGTTAAATGTCCAACAGCCTCTCGCTTTAATGCATTCAATTGATAAACAAGTTGCAAAATGAGATTTTCGGATTCAGATTGATCGATATAACAAAACTTCAAATATTCCTGCAGATCTCTAGATATTTGATGATCGCTGCCAAGCTGTAAGTTTGACCCATTCACTTCTTTCTCGACTCGCGTAAATTACTCGACACTAACTGATCTCCGTTTTGAAAATAATAGCTATAGATAGACTTCAGCATCTAATATACAATTCATTGAAATGCTCAGAACTAATGACAGCATTTGTAGCCTTCTTTATCATTTTCACATTTACATAAAATCTTTGTCTACCTGTCCTATAAAGTTTTCAAAATTGAATGTATCTCAGTAAATATCAGTGACTACACATATGTTGCAATCGAATCTCATTTGTACACGAAACAAATGCTTTTCGAAGGCAAAACAGTACATTTCTAAAAGAATCATATCGTGTCGCTGCATTATTGTGTGAGCACATCGCGGAATACGTTCACTTTGACATAAAGAAATTTGCGTTGAACTCAAAATACACTTTAAGTCAACTACCTTCCTATGTGTGTGAGTGTAGTCATGAGGACAGCCGCAATTCTTTAATTTAGTAGAACAAATGAGCAGACTTAAACTGTACGGAATGCTACATCGTATTTTATTCACACCAATCAACATTTCGTTGCAACGCTTTTTCAAACGCGCTGTTTTGACTTCAACGGTAAATTTATGAGCATCTCAATGATAAGGAATTGCGTATCATATTATAGTAGGTGTGCTCACTTTCGAGTTGCCTTCTTCGTGTCAAAATATTTTCCATTTCCTCATTTGGAAAAGGTTTCAAAGATATATAATTCAAGCAAAATATCAGAATACAACTGAAGGCCTCCTTTCGGGACACTCGGTACAGACAGACACCTCGTGGACCAATCTTTTGCACAGCGTTGTGATTATCTGTTCAGTTCCCAACTCGAACTTCATCTCAACTGTCGCTCTAATTAATTCAATTACATGCACTTGGCAATTACGACGCAGAATGATTTGACGAACTGTCATCGTTTAATAATGATGGAAAATAAAGTCCCGTTCTCAACAGGATGGATTTGTGAGTCGTCATCGACGAATAGAGTTTGTACAGTCGCCATCAAATGTCAGAGAAAATTAATATATTTACCCGAGAAGTGCAGTCATAACATCTTCACCATCCATTCCCATTGCCACCGATTCATGCAGCGGAGCATTGCCTTTCCTGCAAGTTGAAATTCATATTGAGAAACGTGTTGATGATCGTGGGAAGCCGCTTATGAGAACTGATGAAAAATTATTTTCCCTCTCCTATCAATTATTTTAGTTTTTATTGTAAACTAGCTGAACCACAGCCCACGGGAGGGGCTGGCATCTCAATATTGTTTAATAGAAACCAATGGGTGTACATTTGAACATTTTTATTGTTATGTCAAGTGATGATGGAAGTAGTCTATAATGATACTTTTTGTCAGAATATTGCATATTCCTTGCCTAACAACGTCACGAAGAATTATTTCTTTATCATTTACTTCCAGATAAATTGAACACATGTGATCAATGCTGACAACAAGCCGCGGACTTCGGATCGATTCCTGGGTGCGGCGATTGCGGTTGGGGAATTTATTTATTTTATTTATTATTCAGTACATTGCACTGTACCCAAGTGGCTCACAGCGCAGAGAAACAACAACAAAAAGCAAACAACAGAAACTGAAGGTCACGTGAAGGCATTTGACAACAGGATCGTTTTTAGTAGGCGTTTAAAAGAATTGGTTGACTGAGCACCCACGAATTGTCTGAGGAAGACCATTCCAGACCACTGGAGCGACGTAGCTGAATGAACATCCACCAGATAATTTCATGTCAATTTTAGGCACTTTCGTGGAGTCACTGGTTGAACGAAGAGAGCGAGAGGTAGCATAGAAGCGACACACATTAGACATATACACAGGTAAAATGAAATCTAGAGCCTTATAATTGAAGCAACCTAGCTTGCTCGACGAGCTATGTGGTCACGTCCACGAGTCCGTAAAACAAGGCGAGCACAAGAGTTTTGAACATTGTGTAATTTGTGCAAAATCTGATTGGGAAGACTACAGAAGACTATTTCCACAGTCAAGTCGCGAAAAATAAAAGAATTTTTTAGCTTACATACAATTTTTTCGGAAAGGTAGCGTCTGATACAATAAATTCTGCGAATCTCATAATACCGTTAAACAGACAGAGCTGACATGCCCTTTGAAATCCAAACATGAATCAATTTCGATACCCAGACAATTTCAACTTTCACAGAACTCCAATTTGTCTTCACCTATACATCAACACGTGGGAAAAGAGGAACGTACAACAGATCTAAGCTTGCTTAAAACAATAGCTTTGGATTTTGTGATGTTCAAGCAGAGCTGGTTGTTCGTCAACCACAATTTCACTTCGCTGATGCATATTTCAATTTCTCGAATGGAAAGTAAAATGTCATCACTGTCACAGATTGAATACAAAATGAGATCATCAGCAAAAAAAATGATGCCGAACTCTATGCTCATCCAGAATCAAAGAGAGTGGTTGTAGATGCATCGTAAAAAGAATAGGGCCCAAAATTGACCCTTGTTGTATATTCCACAAGTCATTCGAAAAGGTTTAGACTTAAATTGTGAAGTACCTACAGTCATTAATATATCATCTAAATATAAATTAAAACAAGCGAAGGCCGACCCTTTTATGCCAGTCAGAACACAAGCGATCAAGTAAAATGCAGTTGCTCACAATACATTTTTTTCGTACATGTTGGCAATTTTCGTACATTTTCCTTTGCGGAAAAGAAACTGCATTGTATTTATCAGAATTCCATGAAATTTGAAACATGATTGAGTTCAGAACATCAAGTTCGATATAGAAGTTGAAGTGAGTCACATGATTCAGTATTTGATGTTTGAAAGTAGATTTCATGTTTTGACTTAATTTTGGCGATTTTACTCATTTTGTAGAGGCTCACTGACATCAAATACTAAATCATGTGACTCACTTCAACTCTTATATCGACGTTGATGTTCTGAACTCAATCATGTTTCAAATTTCGTGGCATTCTGATAAATAGTTACTTTTCCGCAAAAGAAAATGCACGAAAATTGCCAAGTGTTTCACAATCCATAGATATGTCTTGAATTTTACCATTGGATTCCAATGGGAATCCTTCAACCTTACCTATAGCCGAAAGCGACTGGCTGTGACACTTAAGAATTTGATTTTTGTATTCAGCGTTTCAAGATTTCCAAATTCATGCTATTGAGCCCTTTGTGAGCGAATTTAGGAAGAAAGTATCAGAAAGCTCCCGTACTATGCAGTATATCCTAGAGAATCACATAGCCATCCTCTATCCATTACATAGCAAAGATAGCTAGTAATCCGACCTCTATGGTCACAAGTATGAAACATAAGTATCCTCTGATTAGAAATAGAAAGTTAATGTGCTTTTTTTATTTAAAAATGGCATTTCTACATGAGTGAAAGCCACAGTTGCTAGTTTTCAAGACTTCTTTATTGCGCTGCTCTCTTTATGTGGATTGTGTGCAAATGATTCTTAATTTTCTCCTCATAGTTTCACGCCACGTGATTAGATGGAGCTGCAAAATTCATTTTAATGTAAAAAATCCAAATGAACTTAGGTGCTCTATTGACAATTATATATAATCATGCAACCCGCAAAATTTGATCTGCGACCTGTGTCTGTTTCAGCACACCTGACAGAGACACGAAAGACTTTCTTCATAAAGAAACCTGTCATGATTTAGTCTAGACAGTCCTTCATTTTTTTAATAGCTTCGTTTTTATGTGAGAGTTCACGTTTTTGCTATCACAATCTAGTTATGTAATGCCCTTTGGTTGCAATGTCCCCATTATGAATAACACTGGATTTTCCAACATCCAAGTTGTTGATTATATCAAAATTGATAATTTCCTATTTTTCCGCAAAATGTTTATTTCCTATACTTTATGCAGAGGCATACCATTTTCAAACCTCAAAAGAGTAAAAAGATACTTACAAGTCAAAATGACGCTAATACGCAGTCTCATGCGAGTTTATTCATGTATTTCAGCATTTAATTCAGTATTACGCTTGATGACTATGCATCCAATAAAGAGGAATATTTACAACACTTTTGCAATTACACACATATTTGCCTATCAGAAATTTGAGCAAACTCATTTGAAAGTTCGAATGCGGTTGCCCATACTAGAACAAACCTATGAAATCAGTTCATAAAGAACTTTCTGACATGACTGTCTTTTGCTTAAACTGTGAAGAAATATGAAAGCAAAGCTAGATAGGTCGATGGAAAAAAGAGGACTAATTCTCTTCCAACAATATGGAAGCAATACAAAGCTCTAATTGTTGTTTTACTATATTTTCCCGTGGTTTGGTCAACTGCGGGTGAGAACCACTTCATTGAAGACGTCAAACTTGTCTCCTTCAAATGGTGCGCATTAACATAAATGAGGTATTCATTTGGTGGAGTTGAAGTTTCAGTTGCTGAATCGATAGAAATATGCATAAATCATAGTTGAGCTGTTAATTTATTTCTAAGCATGTGTTAAAAAGTTGATATTACTATAGCGCTCAGAGCGCAAGCAATACTTTACAGTCACTCTTCAACTTTACAGTCCCCGGTCAACTTTGCAGTCTTTGCGGTTAACACTTTGTAGTTCGTGAACTTTTATGGTGCAAAGCGCATTGACGTCATGATTTTATTTTCTCTATGTACTATTTTGATTGTAATTACGCTGAATATCCTCTACAAGTGCCTAAATCTAGCATTTGAAACATAGGAGCATTACAATGTGCTCAATTGAATCATATCGACCTCATCCAGAGTCAAAAAAACATCAAATAATAACAAATCAAACGATATATTATTAACACAATTTTCAACATTACCCGTATTTTGGTTTTCTGTCAGATAGTTGACAATATTCAATAAAATTGACTCCTTCGATCTTCGTGTCTTTTGCTACTGTTATTTTCTTTGCAATCATTTCGTGGCATCAGAGTCGCCTCACACAATACAAGAGATAAAAAGAGCATTACAAAGTGACAACATAATGTATAAAAACGTGAGCTCCCTTACAAAAAAGATATCATTCAAATCTTTCCTCTGCTTCAGAGAATTAATGGATGACTGTCTAGACTAAATCATCATTCCTTATGGAGGAAGGTTGCACTGTCTGTATCACGAGTGCTAAAATAGACGCAGATATCAAATTTTGTGGGCTGCGCACTTGTCGAGATTAGTTCCTAGAGGAATTGAATTGAGAAAGTCGCTACCCACTGAGTATATAGGTTTTGTTGCACTCTGCATGTAATTGTCGCTACATTTCAGCTGTCGAATCAGGCAAATTTAATACACTCATTCATTTCTTACTTTTCTGATAAAAACACTAATTGGTTGGTTTTATTGAGTCTGTAAGACACGCATTCAATTGTTCACAGTTTGACGTCACCCATACGAGCCTGTCTAGTTTCAAGATCACCACCGGCCATAGTTGCGAATTCTAGCAGTTATTTAAAGGGAAATGGAAACATCTTGAATCTTAACAAATTGCACTGACAAGTTACCGGTACCTAACCATTATCACTAGAAGCCGCCATCGGTGCGGTACCGGTTGTCATGACAACTATGTCCACGGTGTGCTATTGTTTCTCATGTCCGCTCTAGTCATAGAAATATAGCCGATTCATATATTTTTCTCAGGGCACTGAAAATTGCACTGGTTCTGGAACAAGTTCCCAAATAAATGAATCGGCAAGGTTAGCATTTGAATTCCATCAATACGTGGTTATTCAAAAATAAACAGCTGTTATGGAGAAATTCAGTTGAATAATGGGAAACATAGAGATTTCTGGGTTGACCAGGAACGCAAAATGTAGGGAATGTACTTTTCTGAATGCTAGGTCGATCCAACGCATTCAGAAGTGCCATTTCCTGGATTAACATCGCATGTGTACTCAAGCTTTCTTGAGTGCATCACGGTCGCAACGTGTAGTGGCGTCCGGCAGTTCCGCATCGAAAAACTACAATAAATGATGAACGATTGACATGCAACTGACTCTATTTATCAACCCAACAGTGGCACTTTTTTTGTTTCAGCTAATACAGATGGCGTACTTTCGTGAACCATTTAGTCGAGATAAATTAATTGAGAGAGAGAGAGAGATAGCTTTATTACCCATATAACAAAACAAGTATATGTGGTTTACAATCGTAATGACATCATCGTACAATTCAAGACAGTCATCGCCAGACATTTTAATACTAAACATCGTCAAAACATACTCAGAAGCGATCATACTCTCCATGTCATGCTGTCTGCATTTCTGCCATCGAGTTGAGTTCCTTTGAGACTGTCACAATAAAACACTTGCTTCGAAGAGCACTGCGGTGTTGTGGTACACGTAAATGATGACCTGTGCGAGTTTTTCTTCCTGAAGTGTCTTCATTTTTGGCTGGGATGAGATGGTGGAGAGGGTGACAGCTTTTTCGCATGCCCAGGAAATACCTCTGTCCAAGGCCTTCTAGGTGGGTCAGGATCGGGTGCATACCACATTTCTTGAGGGCTTCATTATACGATAGGTCTGCAAAGATGACCTTGAGGGCACATTTCTCCACTCGTTCGATGATTGATCGAAGTGACTTTGATGTGTGACTGTACCAGGCCGGTGAGGCGTATTCGAATAGACTGCGAATGTTTGACTGGTATAATTGGATTATCAATTGATTAATTGATCAATTGATTAATCAATTGATTATCTTTAATTATTTGATTACTTTTTTTGCTTCATTCGTTGCTTCACAGGTGACACAGATAGCTGTCCTGGTCTGTTATCATATTTAATGAAGCCATCTCTTGCTTGTGCAATAAGTACTCTGCCGCTTGACGATTGGCAAGAAAGTGTGATTTGAAGTCATCTTCAATAAAGAAAAGAACGGTTTCCTCAACGTAGTTCACAATTTTCTCATCATTCTTCTAACAACCATAACAACCATTCGTAAGCATATATTCGTCAGCAATAGTCATTGCTTGCAAATATTCCTCAATTAATTCATTCAATATAAATATAATCCTCTATGATGCAATCCTTTACTATTTGATTCATTTTCAACTGGTCACATGTTTACTGTTGCTATAGAAAACTCAGTGCACTGCCTCTAATGCAGAACAGGAAATCAGCTGTTTTTCAGAACGACCTTGAAAATTTGATGTTTTTCTGAAAACAGAACAGAGTAAATGAATCGGGTTTCGTCAAATTGATGTCGTTCTGGAATCAAAACATAATTAATGAATTGGCTGATAGATTGTTTATCTGAAGTTGACTAGAATGGAAATTGACTCAAGGTCGCAGCACTTCGGGGGAACTAAGTTGGGGTATGAACAGCCGATGAAAAGCTTAGAATTGCACATGTGATTGATTCTAATCCAATGACGCAGCCGTTGACAAGTGTGGAAATTGGGACTGACTAAGTTAAAATGCGCGTGATTTTTGTGCCACTATTGTGTATAGCATGAATCTATACTTCCATTCTGAAGGTTTTATTGTCACCAATTTCTATGGTTCTAGTCCGTTATCATAGCAGAATGTCGGATTTCTATGATAATTACCATGACATACATAACCGTTGTAAGCATAGAAATCCGACACTCGATGATTATAGAGGACTAGAATGGCCATGGATACAGGAAACAAATGGGACTGTTCATTAACTAAAATTCTGCCGACAGAAAATTAAACCGATTTAATATTCTGCCGGCAGAATATTCTGCCAGTTTCGGTGTTATACTGTCGTTCATTAAGTCGGCTGAATATTCTGCCGGCAGAATATTAAATCGGTTTAATTTTCTGTCGGCAGAATTTTAGTTAATGAACAGCCACAATAACACGTCGTGGACATGTGATGTCATGACAACCGCACCTGAACGATGGCGTCTTCCAGTGGTTGACAATGGGAAGGTACCGGCAACATGTCACCGTACTTTGTGAAAGTTCACGGTTGCTATCATCTCTCGTCATCTATAAAATCATTTCGATGAAATAACTTGCGATAATGAAATAACTTTACTGCAAGAATCTACAACATTCGCAAATTTGATTCTTCTCAAGATCTAGCAACATTGATATAGATCAGTGTCTGGCCGAACAGCTGAAATGACCATCAACAAACACCTGATGTCCCACAAACTTAAACAAAGCGAAAAGTCGGATTTCTACGCTTTAAAGATGCGATGTCTGCTAGATTCTCTAAAGCAGAATGGACTAATTGCACAGTGCTAACATCATTTTCTCCCGTGAACAAGTTGGTTGAACGACAAAACGTCGGAGAATCTTCCATTAATATGGAAGATTTATTATTAGAAATTATTAATAATAATAATCTTATAAAAAAAGATTATTATTGGAAATTTTATCGTAATTTTAAGTCAATGCTGTTTCAGTGAAACTTCTTCATTTTTGAAAGTCACCTTTACAGCTTGCATATTTTTGAAGTTCGATATAAAGCCGCGTCTTTCGGAGTGATACATCTTCGTTTGAGAAAATTATGACCTACGAACATTCAACAAAGGGATCAAGTCTACTCTCTATTGATCAACAGGCTTCTAATCAAGTCTCAAAAAGAAACTGAATAAATGATAGGAATATACCAGTGATCGTGCGGCAATGAAAAAATGATATCGATCAGGATTGAATATGCCATCACCATTGTGACACAAATACATGCGGTACAACTACCTGCATACCCTCAAACGGCAATCATGCGTCTTGTTACCGGCATGTAAGCTTGTTTTACTAATGGCTGGGCTTATTATGAAGTAGAATAAATTACACTTGTAATAATATAGAAATAATGGATTTAGAAATCATTTTTATTGAACGCTACATAATTCTGTGGCCTACTTTTGTACCTTAATTTCAGTAACATCTGTCGTTTACGATATGAGAAATTTTACTTTACAGCCATGCCCCCAACTGTGGTCAAAGTTATAGAGTGACTGGCTAAATTTAGGGCGCTTGATGGTAGCTGAACCACCCTTTCAACAGAATAATTGCATGGACACAACATATCATACTACTTTTTCAGTGCTTAATTGTAGCACCAATTGTAGTAACAAATGGAAGGCTTTATTCTTTTTGCTCTTATTCAGTTTCATTTTTCTCATAAATTAATGAGATGCTGATCCTGTATCTGCTTGAATAACTTCTAAGCAATAACAATGCTTTCGTGACATATTTTTGGAATAAGAGTTTGATGCATATTAGTAGTTAATAATGTGAACGCAAAAAGTGAGGATTAAAACGAGGATGCGAACATGGCGTTCCAAACATGTAAATATGAACATTTGAATTCGAACCGCGTTCCGATTGGGATTTGAATTTGAGTTCATGTTTCGAGGTTTGGTACAATCAATTG
>CAJQUW010013912.1:0-10676 GCA_907163375.1 Prostheceraeus crozeri | reverse complement strand
CAGGGTTCCTACGCCATATGATAAAAGAAATTCCAGGATGACAATCTCTCCATACCTCAAACATTAGAAATGGTGAAGTACCGGTAAATCCTGACGTATATGAATTCACTCGGAATGAACGTATACGTACATGCTTATGGTAATAAAGAACAGGTCGCATAAATTGAATCTATTTCATTATGCTATATAAAATCTGAGTTATAAAAATTGGCATACAAAACAAAATGATATCAAAAACTTAACAATTTTAACAAAATTACATAAAACCTTTGACTGATTCTGAAAAATGCAAAACAATGCAGGAGAAAAAAAAGTAAAAACTACAGATGTCTCTTCAGGCTCAAAATCTTATCATCTAGTTTGGATAGTTCCAGATTTGTTTCTTGAAGGATTTTGGCCTTCTGGTCGACAAGGAACTTGATTTCACCATCGGTCTTCTTATTATTTTCCTTTTGCCCTCTCTTTTCGCGTGATTCTTTAAGATGGAGATGATACCTTAAAGAGAGAGGAAATTTAATGCGGATACGTTCTATTATGCAGACAAAATTATCTTATTTTGACATGTACAATCTTTTGAGTTCATACAATAAAATAGCAATTACAAGACGTAGCCTCATTTTAAGAAGATCGACGCACCAGATCGGGGCTTCTTGTATTTATAATACTTCCATAACAATACATGCGGTCGACTGATAAACCCCAAACACAACATACCAAGGGTATATACATGTGTACCATCGCCCATGTAGGCCACATGAAGTAACTTATCGTTGATTACTGTACCTTGCTTAGTTCATTACAGAAATCGTAAGTTACGAATTTTAAATAATGCCAATTCTACTAGTACAGTAAATGTACTTTGTACACACCTTTGTCGAGCCAATCTGACAGAATTTCGCATTCCATTGTTGATATCCACCTCACATGGGCCTCCAGCATGATGAATACCGTCATACACGATTCTCTGGTTCACGATCGTGCTCTCCTTCATGTTGCAGAGAAGAAGATCCTTGTTGATGGAAAACCCTGATTCCACACGAGCGTTTCCATGCGAAAGGATCAGGACCAGCTTCATGACTTCCCACAACTCAGTGAATGTAGGATTCGAGCCGACTGCTTCATGAAAAAAATTGTCCAGACGATCGGTCGACCATTCGAACTTGCTGGCTTTTTCTATGAACGCTTTGTCTCGTGCGAGTTTTGAAAATTGCTCTTTCGCTTTGTCAGCCAAAATAGCAGATATATGCTTTTTTCATGAAAAATTGTTAAGAGAGAATCAAACCGCTTCAAAGCCTGCTCTGATGAATCGCTTATGACATATGGAGATAGCGCAGAGATAGCCCTTGTCAGGTTGTATTTCAGTGGTGAACGATCAAATATCTTTTTCAGAATGCCAACAATAAATTTCTGACAATCCAGTCGAAACTCCAATTTCTGAGAGGGTAACGATATTTTCTTAATCTGTGCTTTTGTTCCAAATCCAAAATCACATTTGTCAGACGGTTTTCGATTCTTTTCCAAATCAATTTGGCACAATTTAGCACCTGTGGTGCAAGAATTCGCAATCGCCTCATCAGTAATGACAAAAGCCAATAACCGCTTCGTCAAGTCCATCAGATCTTGGTATAAAAGTGAGCACATCGGTTTTTCTGATTGGAACTTCGAAAGAAATGGTTCCAGTAAATGGCAAACAAATCGAGAGAATTCCAGTCGAGCCAATAGCAATGCTGATGATTGAGGACTGATGAGTTGGTTCTTCAATTTCATACATTGACGGTCATGACGGCCGTTTGGATTTCGGTTGCCGTTTGCAGGCGGAGACATAAGCTTGTAAGCTTGGCAAAATTTGCACTATCCGATCAAGCACCTGGCCGTTTTCAAGCCAACGATGACCACAAAATTTTAAAGGAAACATCTGGCTGCTACCTTCTTCTTCAACTTCGTACAAGTAGTCTGTACGACGAGCAGGCGAGGTCTTAAACAAAGAATAACAACATTTCAAGAACTGTTGTATTTGCCATCCTACAGCTTCGTGACCAGCCTTGTAGGCTCCATGAATGACATGTAGACCACAGCTTCCCATCTCTAGTATTTCTGGTGAAGAAGGATCATTCTTTTTATCTGCTTGATTCCATCAAGTAGCACCCAATTAACGTTCGGCCCGTCCATACTTACTTGAATAAGCTGTTTGGAGATGTTCAGACCTTTGTGCACATCGTTGAACGCTTCCAGCAGATCGACCCCCCGGGAATGACCCAAGAAAGCGCTCCCAAGATAGCGGACAGACACTTCATTCTTTGTGTTATCGAATTGTCCTTTGTGAATAACATCGTTGAATTATGCTTTCATCAAAAAAAACGAGGTGAACTTAACAGTTGATTGCTTCAGTTGATTCTCAGAATATCTTTGAAGTATGGTGCAATACCGTAAGACACTATGTATGCAGTTTGTCGGGTCATATGTTAGTTCTTTGCATTTTACTATCCGGGAACAACATTGTGACAAGTATGATTTTAAGTTCCATGCAGTTATTTTGTGATTGGTGTAAGTAAAACTGATCTCAATCACCATATTATCTCTGCTTTACCTGGACTTCAGCTGAAGAAAGCTTGTCAACTTAATTGATCTCGGTTTGCTAGTAGAGAATATCTAGCAACATCTAGTCGCATTTGAAACATTAGCGAATTTCCCGACATCGAATCAGTAAGAACCAGAAGTAAGGAGTCATTTGCGATGTTAGACCCAGTAATGGTTGAATCTGTCTCTGACGGTGTCGAACTGGAAGGTGAGGAGCCACATGACGGACGAGAGGGTAACAATAGATCCCGTTATCGAAGTTGTTTTTGATGAAGATTCCAATAGTGAGTACTGAAGATGCAATGGTTGGGACGCTGGTGGGGTGTCTTTCGGAAAAATAAAGGAGTTTCGGGTATTTATACTCGCTTTCACAAGCTGTTGCATGTTTATTCCTTTGCGTGACTGTCCAAAGCTGCCTTGCCCATATTTGCAATTGAAACTGAGACCATGCAAATCGTACATTTCACTGAGTGAGGATCATTTAAAACTGTGTGAACCCAAAATGCATATCTGGGGAATTTGGACTTGTCAGACCAAAGAGTTGAATATCACTTACGCTTCGACATTTTTCATTCCCGTTTTTCAAAATCCCTTTAAAATGGAGATTGCAATTCAATTTAATTCAAAAAATGAAAAACTTAGGAATGGTGAGTGATGAGAAAATTGTATTTACTTTATGCTTTGGTAATTATTTACTGATACCATACATTTAAATTAGGCTTACGTTAGAAGAAATCTATCGTGACGTCTGCTACACAGTACTATGAAATTTTATTTCACATTTAACACATAAGCTCTCATTGTGAAAATTCGCTCCGCTTCGCATTGACACTAACAAGAGGATGACAGATCACTAGAAAATGAAACGTATCCGCAAGTACATCTCTCACCTACTGAAACTTAGGAATTCTACACAACAATCTTCCGGTTTTTAATTGTTAAAGTGATATCTTAATAAAAGTGCTGAAGATCAAAACTTTCTAATGCGACAGACAGAGCGTTTAGCCGGTGGAAGGCCCTTTTGGACCTTCAGAGTGCGGCGGTCTCTCTTCGAATATGTGAGATGTTAAACCCCTGAGGTGGAACATTCCGTTTAATTCCCTTCATTCCCAGGACCGCCCCCACTTCACTGGAACGGTATCGTTTGATTCCGTTCCGTTCTTATCATCATGAGAATATCCTACATCGCGTTTTTCCTCAGGAAACTGCAAATTGCTAGAATTCCTTTTTCATACCTTGCCCTATTTAACTTAGGCTAATATCTGGCAGGTTTTTTCGTGTTTTACAATTTAAATATTTGATGAAACGTCTATCATTATTGTTAATTATTCATCTACATTTAAGATATATTCATTTAAAAATACAAAATATGTAATGAATATAATCTCTATGCTTTAAATACCTTTGTTTTATGAAATAGTTAGACCCTATTTGGACCCGTTTGGGCTTATTATTAAAAGGATGATTACTTGATTTAGAACAATCTAACAAAAGGAGATACCGGGTAGATCTTTAATAAAATGATCAAATATGATCGGCTAAAACTTTAAGCTCTCCTGAAGCTCATTTATCGCAACCGTTCCGCTCTATGAGTAGGTTCGAAATGGACCTTAAAACAGGGCCTGGAATACGAGTGCATGGACTTTCGCTGACAAACCTCTATTTCTTGAGGTCCCATGTTTCCCTGGTTTCATCTGTTGGTTTAAGACAACGTTTGCTTGGCTTCGTTAGATTAAGTAGTGCCTGTAACGCTTTCCCCTAACCGACAAAATGTACAGTTAATGAACCATACGTGTGTATGGTGGTACATTGTTACATTTATATATGTAACTAAATAGAAAAAAAATGGTTACATAGTTATATATTGTATACAATTAATGAGTGTAATAATATTAAAAATTTAAAAACTTGCTTGTTGGTAAACGACGAAGAGTTGAAGTACAAAATTGTGTCTGACGAGTTAAAATTTAGGCCTGTGAATGTCACCACTTATCAGAGAAAACATCGATAAACTCACAAAATAGGTGAAAGTAGAAGAATAGGCATAATGACATTAGATTCTGTTAAATCCAAAATTGAATGTATTTCTTCCTTAAAATTATGGAAAATTAAATCAATTGAAATGCGTGCTGACAATAGGGCAGAAGTTAACTTTGACTTCTTATTAAATTAAATTCAAGTGGGGAAAATGCTGATGTTCGGGTTGGAATAATAAATAAACCTATTCATTAAAAGAGCACCCAGACTTCTGTGATCACTTTCAAGTCCCGGCAATCGGATGGTAGTAAATGAGATTGCTGATTAATATTGTCTGCGCTTCCCATGACTCATGCACACATTCGGAAATCAGTAAGAATTAATAAGCGCCCGCAAACCATGATATATCCACAGAAATGCGAATACAACAGATTAAATATCCTGAAATAAAAACGAAAGTCTTTAGTGATTAAAGTACGATTCCGACAGCCATAAATAAAAAAAGAAATAATTAATGTAATTCCAGGATAATTTCGGAAATTCCAGGACATTCAAGGACATTCCAGGACCATTTTGACTTCCAGGACATTCAAGGACATTCCAGGACAATTCAAGGGCGTAGGAACCCTGCAATAGTTGTTTTGAAGATCGTCATTTTCTTCGACTCAAAGACAACAGTGGTATTTTACTTCCCTCTGAAATGTCGTTTCAGTTTTGAAAATCGCCGAACGATTGTATAGATGCCTTCCCGAGTTCGGAAGTAAGAAGGCCGAACGAATTTTTGTTCAATTGTTTGAATTTCTGCCTTCTACTATTTTTCTAATGCACATATGTTAGAGTCGGAGCACCGGATTAAACTGATACGCTCTTTGCTTGTTGCGTATTGTGATATCAGATCATTCCACGTAGCAGTTCGGGCTAATTTGAATCAGGTACACAGGGCGTCATCGCCTGCACAAAACGATTTTATTTAGGAATGAATCGAATCTGATTTATTTGTTAATCTTCCCTTGTACTTGAGTATCCTTACCAAGAATATTTATCAATCAGTTTAAATTCATTTAAAGTATTAGCTTCATATGTATTTTCACTGCTTATTTGCTTTTCCCACCATACTACTAGTAAATTGGATTTTTTTTGCATACATGAATCTATATTTTCATGTTGCGGACACGCTGTTTAGAAATATTTGCTTAGCTGTGGTTATGCTATCTGAGTTCAATCACTTTGTATATAACTTTTTTTAGTGCTGGGAAATTTTTACTTTTTCCCTTTTGTGTGAGTCACTCTAGCCTATTCGTTAAGCACGACTTCATGACCGAAAGTAGCTATTGAATTACTTGACATTACACTATGTACATATAAATACAATGTTTGAGAGTAAACGAGAATTGCTTTTTATTTTCATTGATTATGATATTTTTACCGCCGTTCAATGCTTATATCATCACAGATGTTAGAATTGCACTAGGCATCCGCTTTGTTAGAATTTTTAATGAATTTGTTACAGTACCCTGATCAAACACGTTCTTGGCTATTGTTTTCCAATAGATCTTTTCATACTATCGCGGTCAGTGGTCACCTCGTGTAATCTTGCTGTTCTCGAATCAATATCTTAAACTCGTCATTAGAATCACGCAGTCATAATAATTATCAATGTAACGAGCTCCAGAGAAATATGGTAATATTTGCCAATCAGCTTTAGTAAAATTCTAATCCTTAATTAAATGTTAATATACGAAAACGTCCGCTCGGAAGAAGAAGTGATCACTATTGGAAATTTGGCAATGTTTCATCATTACTTACCAATCATAATGCTGAGCATTTTTCCATTTACCCTTCAATTTTACTGAAGAAAAAGAATAACCATTGAAAAATTTGTTTTTTTTTGTTTGTCTGTAATGGTATGGTTCTGTCTCTCAAAATACTGATTTGCTTTCTAAAATCCTAAGAACTGCACACAGTCATATTCAGGCCTAATATTTAAATTAAATGGAAAAAAAAAAAAAAGGTTTTTTTATTTGCCTTGCCTGAGCAAGCTACTTTCTTTCTGCCCACAAGCTCTTGTCCAGCATATGTAATCGTTGGTTTTTTGGTTTTGTTGTTTGTTCTGGTTTTTTGGACCCTATCCTTCATCGATATTAACTTATCAGGTGGGCCATACGGCCAAATCCAATTTTTGTAGAGGAACTACGATGAGATGGGGCCCCACCGACTACGGCCTCCTTATAGGCCTTACCTCCCCCTATTTATCTTATTTGTCAAACAAATGACCATATCAATGATGAATAATAATTTAATAGCTCAAACATAGCCTTATTAGGTCAATTCTTCAATTTAATTAGGGCACCCTTTAAATAAGCCTATTGAAAACACATGGGTAATGGTTTTGTTCTACTAAAGAAATATTATCGGTAACCCTCTGCCGCATCCAGCATTTAATTTCGTTCGACGAATATGGAAAAATCATTACCACGTAATTTCACAAGCGTACTCGTTTTCAGGCAGTGTTCTATAATACCTACAAGTAACACAGAGGTCGTTTGTAGTGAAAATCAAGAAATTAAAAATTCATACGATTAGTTATGTATTTCGGGTTTTGGGTTTGTTGTTTTTATGACCCGTGAAGTTATGCAACAGCGATTATTTCAAACTTTAGTTAAATTTTTATTAATTGTCCAGCTGGCTTTATGAGGATAACGCGCATTTCCTGAAAAAATGTCGAGAAGAAAGTCGGGAATTCTCTTCCTAGGGATCTCATCAAATTACAAATGTTTACAAACCTGCCCCTATATCATCTACACGAGTTGGTCATCTTCAGCTTATTTCTATCTGGTTGCCATATTGCAGTATTAGTCTATCATATCATGTTTCGACGGTGGCTGTCATAAACTCTGTCTTTCGTTACATGCATGATCATCTTTAATTTCTAAATAATCGTCTGTAATTCCTATTCTGCAGTTTGAGAAATCAGCGTCTGGTTAACCATCTGCTCTGATAAAAATTCTTTGATAACAATTGCGCCACGCCTTGGACAGTGCTTTGTATGTGCTTGTTTCTGGTTATCTCTGGTCGCTCCCATATCAGGCAGTCGCCGTACACCTATTCTTCCAGCCTGAGCTGCGCTCGGTTAACCCTTTAGGGTTTGTGGTACATTTTTATACACCAACAATGTATTCTTTTGTATCGTGTTTCGGCTCTTGTTTTCGCTGTCATTTACATATCTTAACAACTTGGTGAACAAGCATTGAAAAAAGGGTGACGAGTTTGTTTTACAAAATCAATTATTTTTAGTGGATACAGACGATGAAATGGGACCATTTTTTTTCTTTATCGACTTTTTAGGGATTGATGGGTAAGTGTTCATGTCATCTGTCCTCTTTCATGTTCTAGTCACTTTTCTACACAAATGGTTGGTAGATGATAACCTGGAAACACATAATTGGTCAAGACATGAGTGATAATTTGTTATTTGTTTGTGCAAAATTGAAATAGAAACACGGTAGGATGGTACCACTATATACGCTAAGCCTTAGAGGAAGAAAATAATGCAAAATAATGAAATTTCACGACATGCTAGTACATGATCTGAAAAAATGCATTGCTAGGGACTTGACATACATACAAAAAGCCTAGATACACTTTGCGTTATGACGCTCCACCCAATGTGTTTTTGGCAAAATGTTCTCTTCAGGGATCGACCACACATATTCGCCATCGTTTTTACGAAGTTTTTCCACTAGGCTATGTCCGTTTCTGTGGTGCTTATGCCTCAATTATAGTTTCTAGCGTAGCCGAGATGTATGCTTTCTGTGACTTTACGTAATACTTGAATTTCTAAATAAGGTACCGAATCAGAAAATGATTACAAGTAGCTGTCTGCTTCAAATATGACTTCTTATTTAGGTGGGCCTGCCCATGTTGAATGAAGAGGTTATGTCTTTCCTTGAAGCGGATATGACGCCGGCCGGATTGGACGAAACCGTCATATCGACTTCACAAGAACTGAATCTGATGAACGACTACTACTTCAACTATGACGGACCCAGAGGAAACCATTTCTGTAACTCATGGAACTACTAATGCTAGTCTTCAACACCAATCCATCGTTCTCAAAAATCAATTGAATTGACATTATTCTGTCTGACATCCAGTTGGAGTAGAATGCCATATGAAAATTGATTTCTCAAAGTATCTGGTTTTGAATCAACTTGTGGTGACATTACTTCATTCCCCAGTCACAGAATGCGCGAAACAAAATGGGAACGTTTTTTTCTGTTATTGAAGAAAGACGAAAGGAAGGCCCTTCGTGGGTAATTTGTGGTCTAATGGGCCTGCATGCCCTTATTCTGGAATGAGGGAGTTTGGTCCACTGACCAAGCAGTTGGGGTTCCATTTGTGAATAAATATAATGGACCTGCAGGTATTCGAGCAATTGAAAGAATCTGCACTTCTCTAAAATTGGGACGCCACATAATGACCGTGCCTACACGATTCAGGCAGGTTTTAGATCATTTTCAACATGCCATTCTGTGTACATCTATGTGTACATCTTGATCAAAGGAAAAATGCTATGAAAATCGACCACCGAAGCCAGGTACAAATACTACCTCAGACTATTCTACCGATTCTAAATTGACACGCCATGTCAAATGCCTACATAGTGTACAAGCAGATGAAAGACGCTTCTGCAGCAATTCCGGTAGCTTCCTTCCATGTCATCAAGGGTATTTCGCTTGAAGGATTGTTCATGGTCTTGTAGGACAATTATCATCTCAAGATCAAACGCGTTTCGAATCGGCAAAGTCGAAGAAAAGAATAGTTGCTCCAACCATCTCAATGGTATTCCTCATTCAATTGTCAAAAGCAAATAGAGCACGATGTACGTAAGTTCTTCAAACGAAACGATGCCGAAGTAATGTAGTCTGCAGGCTCTGTGAGTTGCTCTATGTGCTGATTAGTCAGAGGAATTATACTCATGTTATCTGAATAGTATCATTCCTATTGCCTTGATTGGCCTAAATATGGACAAACACACGACTGATTAAATGTATATTGCTAATCATCATCAATCAGCGATTGATCATTTTTTGTTGAGTTGTTATTGTGAAAAACAGGCATTCTCAACAGTGTAGTGCTCTGAAATTCCCAATAAATGAGGGGTTTGGTATATTGCACAATATAAAAAAATACAATTTGTAACATGCTACGTAGTACTTGCAAAAAAGAGCGCAACAACAGATTGCAAAAACACTACTGGAGAGCAAAAATTTCACTAGGGTATAGTGGTACAAAAATGTACCACCCCCAAAAATAATATTCCCGATATATATTTTTCAAAATACTTGAGATATGTCTTAATGGGACCCTATAACGACTATCCATGAGAAGAAAATAAGATTCCTCAGTAAAATGGAGATCTGTGCCCTAAAGGGTTAAGAAGTTGACAATGACCGCTTTATCTCAATGGTGAGATACAAGTTTGTCCCTTCTACCAAACCACGCCGCAAGAAGAATTCATTTCTATGCGTTATTCCAAAGGTAAAAACCTCTTCCTGATGGACATCTCGTTTCTTCATTTCTCCTGTCATAAGAAGTTGTGTATCAGGTGATTGCACTCTGCAAATTATTAATTTGCTCTGATAGCTGCTCGTTTGCAACTAAAGTGACATAACAGTAAAGAAACGTTCCCAGATGTTTGTCTATAAATTCACGAGGATATCAAGACCACCATTGATTCCTAGAAAACGTGGTAAAGAATTCATCAGTGAAGCAATGATGATAATCACAATTCATTCAAGAACTTCATAGAGCGCAAAACAGGATTCCGACGTCGAATTTCATCTAAAAGATCGTGATCACAAATATGAGTTGTGGTCTACATTATGAAGTAATTTGATGAAGACGACGACGAAATTCTAAATCGTTTAAGGCCGGCTATTCCCGGATTTCGAATCGCACTAGTTCCATCTATTTCATATCACGCTTTCTATCCTAATAACTTTACAATTGTCTTTGGCACTTCTTGCACACCTTCATTAATCAGCAATAAAATTACAGCAGTATCACACAAGCAAACGACTGGAAAAATGAGAATACGAGAATCTCTGGAAAATGAGAAT
>CAJQUW010013911.1:0-55498 GCA_907163375.1 Prostheceraeus crozeri | reverse complement strand
TACAATGTCAGTCTACTACCAATAGACTGGGAGAACAAAAGAAACATTTAATTACATTTCAAAATAATCCAAAATGCAATACATACTAAGTTCCATGAATCATTCTTAAAATATCATAATATAATAATACAACAATCAATTCTTATGCATTACAATTGTTACAATGTCAGTCTTACTTACCAATGTAGGACTTGGAGAACAAAAGAAGATTTAATTGATCATTTCACAAATAATCCAAAATGCAATACTACTAAGTTCCATTGAATCATTCTTAAATACCAAAGATTATGTTACATACTGAAATATAGATCTATACAATAGCAGTCTACTACCATTAGACTGGAGAACAAAAGAAAATTTAATTACATTTCAAAATAATCCAAAATGCGTTACTACTTATAAAGAAGTCTTCATAAATATGTATACATTCAAATATGTATGTACATTGCACATATCTTAAAAAGTGAAACAACACAGTTAATGTTCATTCATCTTGGGAACCAAACCTCATTTCTTGCTATAGTTGTCGGTTGATTCAATTTTTCTATATAAATTTTGATTTCTTATAAATGTTTTCTAACAAAACTAATGGGCATTGATGAATTTAAAAATAATACGTGTGGTAGAATTAGATCTGATAAGTTCATCAAGAAATAACAATAACTTACGTTATAGGAAATTCTAAATAGTTCCAAGTTTGCCACAAATCTGTTTTTTTTATTGTCACTCAATTCCAGAATTCTTTTAAATCCATAACCTTGATAAGCAGCACTTCTCAGCAACGACCCATGGTGCACTTTATCACTTGCAATCAGTTTTGAAATCATAGTAGCACTATCTTCGATGGTAATGAAATGTTCTTTTGTAACATTGAACTGAGGAATTGTGCTATGTTAGTGTTAAGATACTGTTCTATTTTTAATGTAATATCCTCCACTTGTTTTTGAGAGTCCAATTTTTTCTTCATTCTCGATTGAATTTCTAACTTCCACTCTTCAAAGTATTTATTCGCAGTTTCCTTGTGCTCTTCTTTAATTAAGTTTAGTAAAATCGGCATGTAAAACGAAAAAGCTTCTGCGGCAGTACGTTTTGGCATTTTGCAATAAGGAAAGAAAACAGTCACTAGTTATGATCAATGGAATTGTAAATGAAGTCTTACTTCCTACATGCTGCAATTATATGCCACGTCTTTACAAATGAATAAGTGGGTGTAGCAGCTGTTTGTTCTTTCATACATTGTTTCCTTTCAAATGTTTGAGTTGGAGGACACAGCTCCTTACACTGAAATGCATTTTATTCATAAATGCGAGAAGCAGATGTTCTCTACCCTTGAATGACAATTGTAAAAGTACCTAAACTTATTGTTAAGAATATGTCAATTCCTTCAAATATTTTTAGTCACATGACATATTTTAAAAACCTGAAAAATGGATAAAATTCATGAATTTGAGATTCTTAACTTTTATGATTTTTTCGGTGTCCTGGAACGGTCATGATTTAAGCGGTGAAAATTGTAATTCTCAAATTTGAGATTACGTGATATTTCGGGACCGGCTAAATTTTTGAAATTTTGTTTTTTTGAAAATTTGTCACTACCTAAATTTTCCCCCCTTCGGCCACGTGAAATTTGAAGTCTACCTAAATTTTTGAAATTTTGATTTTTTGAAAAAACCCCGCAAAAGTGTGACATCCGGCGCAAGCGAAGCGAAGCAAAGCGAAGCGAAGCGTCGCGCCGGATGTCACACTATATACTACTGATGCACAGTTCATAGAGTAGGGATATATAGGTAGAGTGTCGACCATAGAGTAGGGACGTGTGTGAAGTTAGCACCGCCACTCAGCACCGTCATCTTGAAAATGGAATGTGCCACTCAAATAAACCTAACAGATCGATGCATTTGGTGTGTGCCAGCATGTGCCACTCATTATTTTGAAAGAATTCCCCTAGTCAAGGAAAAATCGCAACTCGAAAGTTCGACATGGCGGTGATGTGAAGTTAGCACCGCCACTAAAATTGTTTTCCAAAATACACAATTAAAACATACGAAACACGCACAACAGATAGAAGACCATCAAAAACATTGTGCCAGCAAGTTTCAGATCCTAAATCCCCGTACTTGCTGAGAAATTAGTCCCGGAAACCACAAAATGGCGATGATGTGAAGTTAGCACCGTCACTAAAGTCTTTTTTCAAAATACGCAAATAAAACACGCGAGACAAGTACAACTGAGAGATGACCATCAAAAACATTGTGCCAGCAGGTTTCTTCTCCTAAGACTAGTGAT
The DNA here is from genome assembly GCA_907163375.1 of Prostheceraeus crozeri. Lineage (NCBI taxonomy): Eukaryota > Metazoa > Platyhelminthes > Polycladida > Euryleptidae > Prostheceraeus > Prostheceraeus crozeri. Next base: position 53,212 of record CAJQUW010013911.1, on the reverse strand, counting down.
GAAAATTTTCCGGAAAATGTTGGAAAAAATCGAAAAATTTTGGAAAATTTTGAAAGTTCTGATTTTTTTGTGATAGGCCCTATGGTTTGACCGCAGGCAGCTACACACCAATAGAATGGGTCTAAAAGTGGTTATCTTGATCATCATTTTGATTAAACCGATTTTGAAAAATTAAAAAAATTGAATTTTTGTGATATAAATTTTGCGTTTTCTATCACAGCCGAGGCATAGACACATAAAAAGAATTGTTCTAAAACTCTTGATTTCATCATGTCATTTCGATCAAAACAATCGTTGGAAATACGAATCCCGTCCGCGGATTTTTTGGCATTCCTTTGCCACCAGTGGCTTGTGGCAATTTGTTGGCATTTTTAATATAATAACACAGACATCTTTTCGGACAACGTGAATTTTTTTCCTTTACGATAGGGGTATAATTTCATGCATTGTAAAAGATCTGGAGCAAAAAGAATGCACTTTATTTGGGAGCTTGTTTATAGCTTGAAAGTTAAGCTTTATTATGCAGCCTTGATTGCAATGATACAAATTCTCCATGTGTTGATGAACATGTGAAGCACAAGCACACAGTCCAACACAGCATTATACATGAGCGACCATATATTGGAAGATAAGACTGTAAACTCGTGAGATATTTGGAAACTAAAGATATCTGTGATGAGTAAGAATATCTATATGATAGCTTCTAACTTCTGGGGTAATGTCCGATATCTTCGTGCCGGACAAACTACACATCTTCCATTTCTAGCTCAGATGGTTCAGATAGTTACAAATCGATTTCAGATCTGTGAATTTCAGACTTTTCCAGATGAATTGGAGATTCTCCAGTTGAACCTAAGATCCTTTCAAAGTTGAGTTTCTGACAAATATCTGAAATTCAATTAGAGAAATCTGAAATCCATTTAATGTCTGATATTCAGTTAAAAAGATCTGAAATAGACATGGAGGGTGCAGTTGGTTCCAAAAGTTAACATGCAGGGATGATAGAGAAGTTTTCGAACTTTGAATGTTACATAGTCTTTTCAAACGACTGCAACAAGTCTCCAAAACAAAGGTAAAATCGTCAATCACCGAAAAAAAATTTCAAAATTTTCCACTGGAAAATTTTCCATTTGCATCACTACCTAAGACGACGTACTTGCGGAGAAATTAGCCCCCGAAAGCTCAATGCGCTGGCGGTGATGTGAAGTTGGCACCGCCATCTTGAAAAATGCATGTGCCAGTCAAACCAAAGGTCAGAATCGATCTAGATGGAGTGTGTCGGCATGTGCCACTCGATCGTATATTTCAAGAAAATCTCACCAGATCCGGTGGAAAACCAACCCGAAAGCTCAATGGCGGTGATGTGAACCAATGCAAGAAAGCCGCAAGACATCTGTTTTTCATACGAACCTGAAAGAGACTTTTAACAAAGGAAGCCCTAATAGTCCAGCCATGGACACAGAATCCATGATCGATGATTCCAATAAATCCATGGAAAATTCAAAATTGAAAATCATTGTTGGTAAGCATGTTTAATGATTGGAAAGCTTATATGCATTGTCAAAATACATCGATCATCATTATTGAATCAAAAATACGCAATTATAATATCTTAAAAACTTGCATTGATGATTCATGCATAAATCTCGGTTAAACATTGATGATAAATTCGCATTGATAAAATAAAGATTATTCAAAATTGAAAATTATTGTTGGTAAGCATGTTTAATGATTGGAAAGCTTATATGCATTGTCAAAATACATCGATTGTCATTATGGTCATTATTGTACCAAAAATACGCAATTATAATATCTTAAAAACTTGCATTGATGATTCATGCATAAATCTCGGTTAAACATTGATGATAAATTCGCATTGATAAAATAAAGATTATTTTTCAATTCTTACAGTATTCCCGGGTTGAAAAACCGAGATAATTTGTCTAATATATGATGGTGATAAATTTTATAAATATTAGATAATTGTTTTATAAAACAATCAAATACTGCATATTTGATATTTTTTAATAATTTTTGATACATTTTTGACTATTATTTGACAAACATTGGGGGTGTTCATTAACTAAAATTCTGCCGACTTAATGAACGACGGTATAATACCGAAACCGACTAAACATTCTGCCAGTTTAGGTGTTATACCGTCGTTCATTAAGTCGGCTGAATATTCTGCCGGCAGAATATTAAATCGGTTTAATTTTCTGTCGGTAGAATTTTAGTTAATGAACAGCCCCATTATCATAATCACCTAAATGTTCATATCTGAAACATTTTACAAATATTTATAAATTAATTTGTCGATGTAACAAAAATATTCCTGCATACTTATGTAATGCTAGAATTAAACAGTGCAGTAAGCTTAGTTCTGAACTCGTCTGTATAGCTACATGATAACAATGTTTACGTCAAATGATTGAAAAATCACAACTTTTTATCAGTAGCCAGCAGCTGGTGTGAAAACGGAACCAAATCTCCTAGACAAATGCGTGAACAATGGAATTGAACTTGAACAGTGTAACTTGTAATAGCGAAGGAGCAGTGTCTGTGGTAATATCTTCACATCACATTGAAGTCGATGAACATGCACAATAGCAGCACCCATATTCCCCATACCTCATTAATAATTGCAGCTCTTACATTAATATGAGCGTTTGTTTCTTCCTTGCATGCCTTCAGTCGAGGACTTCTGCATAATACGATCGAGTGACGACACAACAACATCAATCTTGCCTTATACACGTAGGATCATTGCTTTATAGAGTGACTCACGCATAGTGTGCGCGTGCCCTCGCCGTCTTTGGCGCGCATTGACTTATTTTGCGTTTCTTTTAACAATGCGTGACCTTACTGTCTGGCCATACTGCTGCGCTCGTTTTGATATGCGCTCCTCAGTAGAACAGAAGGGCTGTGAATTGTAAAGCTTTCACTGGATGTGCCAACGACTTTTCATGCTGATTCTCTACATTGGCAAACTATGATTTCGTGAAGCTTCTTCGAATTAAACGAAATATGATAGAAGTGTGAATCGAATACCTGTGTGACTCAATTTCTGCCGATTCTCTCAAGTTTACGCGCTGGTAATGATAGAGCGGAGGCCACGTAAAAGAAGGTAAAACGATCACTCATGCTACAAACCAAGTTATTATTCCATGAAGTGTGAGCTAAATTGTATTTTAGCTGTAAGCGTACACCTTCATGGTCTCCTTTTCGAAATAATGTGCTTGAGATTGAAAAAAATTTAACATTTTTTATAGACCCACCGGTGCTAAAGTTTCTGATTTAAAAACAATGAATATTTTTCTGAAATTCAGTAGGAAAGTTCAAGCGTCGCTTCATTATCAGCGTGATCATTTTTATACTGTGCTTCAATTGAGGGTTCCATTTCTTTTTCTCACTCTGACCCGGGTTTCATTCGGGAATAGATATTGGAGAATGTAACGGCTGTTTTAGACTGGGTAGGAATTCAAAAACAGCTTATGTATTACTCCTTGTTCATCCGGTAGATGTAGTGTGTGCTAGGTTTACAGCATCAAGGTTTCAGGTAGTATCAGGCAAGGAAACCAAGTAGGCCTATTAATATAGGGTAACATTATAAATTGGAAATTAGTAAGACTTCTGCAATTTTTTAAGTGTCATGCTAAAATAGTGAGTTAATGAAATTGAAAAACATGATATTATAATATACAGTGCATCTTCGATTATCCGGATGGTCAAAACCCAATAGGTCAGTCAAAGATCCCGAAATAGGTCAGTCAAAGATAAGCGAAATATCCGGATAAGCGAATTTTTAAATCCCATGTTAGCAAGATCCCCGTAGAATATGATCTACATATATCCATATAATCTGTTTGCATATATCCATCCTGCATATCTACCTAGAATGTAATACTTGATATATTTGATTCTGATTCTTCGACTATTTAATGAAATTGTGAGCATCAATTGTACATGTCTGCTATATATTCACTGTCGTTCCTATTAAAGCACATAAATACACGTACACAGACAAAGACCGTGAACTGAGACCATGAATTGAAAGGGATTTATCAGAGCTGTATCCCAGCTTTGACTAGCATGCATAACCTACTTAAGAATGCTCCAATCATTTAGCTGCTTGTCTATTATTTGACTCAGGCGAGAACCGCACATTGAGCAAAAATTTATTGCTGTTAAAGCAAGAGTACTTCGTGTATGTGTTGCCTAAAGAGGAGAGCAATGCTAAAATGAACATTTGATTCCATGTATGTACATGTACATGTTTTGATGGAATCACGGAGAATCGAACGGATTCTGAAATTACGTCCGGATAATCGAAATCCGGATAATCGGTATCTGGATAACTGAAGATGCACTGTACTATAAAATGAACCAACACATGAGGTCTTGAAATGAAACCTTGTTTTCTCAACCACTGAAACGAATTTTAATGCGCACATTCTGCGGTCATGACTCAAAATAATTCAGAAAGCAGCGCCACTGCACTTGGTTTATACAGCATGTTTGAGACGAGTAGTAGGTGGATACTTGCTTTTTTTAGATGGGCTGCATGAATGCGAATGGTCCCATCCCCTGATTAGGAAATAGGGCTCAAGGTAGCTACATTAGACGGCTGACCAAATGGACCTCATTTGTCATTTAGCTGGTTATAAAAGTAAGTCGTTTAATTTTCACAACGACTGATATGTCAGAGCTTCCGAATGTTTTGTAATCCTGGATATTTTGTGGCAAATGATATTGATCGGCAGTGGCGGGTATAATACTGAGTCTATTGTGAAGTACTTATGTTGCATTCTTAATATTTTTTTTGAATTGTGTTTGCATGCAATACATTATTATAATTATGTCTGCTTCTATTTGTTGAATATCTATTTTATATTTCCTACTTATTGTCAAAGTGAATGTATTTTGAACCAGTCCTCAGTATGTGGATTGTACCATGTAAGTCATCATGTAATTTGTGTCACAATATATGGATGACAATCATGTACTACCGGTATCTACTTAGTTTGGGAGAGGAGTGTACAGTCACAGCCACTGGTTGACTGGTATTATCATCACCTCGCTAGAATTCAATAATGATCAATAACTTGATACAGTAATGTGTAATACAATAACTGGAATTCAGTAATATTTTGCTGAAAACATTTTAAACATATTCATCACTCAAAAATTTTAAATTGATAAGATTTCAATACCGCGTTGAACCAGCCCTTGCTCCCAAGACTATGAATTCACTGTCATATATTCAACCAGTATTTAACAGAATTCTGTGGTCACTATTTGGCACCACACAATTTTATTGTCTATTTAATTGCTTTTACTTTGACTACAATTAAGTCTTCTATGAAATCCTCGCACGAGGACTTACTTACAGTCGTTGGCAGCTCAGAACTAATTTATAACGAAGTCATCTAAGGATCACTTATCAAAAGTAGCGGGTACTATAACAGATCTTGGGTCTTCATATGCGTCTCTAAATCAGTTTACACCAAAGTGTGGTTTAGACAACTAAGAAGTTTCTCAGTCATACTGAATTTATTGGTCATTCTTATTTGCGAATGATTGTAGAATATAAATTCAAAAATTAAATACCATGACTACAGCCTCCAAAAATTGATATTGATAGAGAGCATGCAACTTCGCATAACAGGGATGAAAATCTTTAGCGGATACGCGTTTCCGCCAGTGTCCCTTGAAAGGCTATAATGATTTTTTTAAAATTTTCTATTTAGGGCCCACGGAATTCTAGAGGATTCCGTGTTAGGGCCCTTCAAAAGTTGATTTTTTGTCAGCAGACCGACGACAAGCAGATTTAGATGTTACCTGACTTCTGACTGCACCCTGATAAATAATGGTCTTCAAGAAAGAAACCTTAACCGAGCGCAAACATCACTGATAAACAGGGGCCATGAAAAATTAACTGCACCTAATTGTAGCAATTATTTGAAATTAATTTTTCATTGCCCCTGTTTATCAGTGATGTTTGCGCTCGGTTAAGGTTTCTTTCTTGAAGACCATTATTTATCAGGGTGCAGTCAGAAGTCAGGTAACATCTAAATCTGCTTGTCGTCGGTAAAAGGATAAAGGAGCTTAGCGGACGATAACTGATTTATTGTCTTGTATATCTTTCATATCACCTGTTTTTCAAGTGAAATCAAATATATGTAAGCCGCCAAGTTTGGCGGTTCGTCCAATAAATGCAGATGAAAACGTCTTTGTCGAAATTTGCTGAGCTTGCAGCTGCTGTCCAGTTGCCCTCCATCCAGTGCTGGTACGGAGCGAGTATTCAGCTTATACACACCGACACACACAAAACCGACACACCCCGTGTTGTGAGGATTGTAATAGTTCAGTTATCTCTATAGATGATGACATTGACTTAATTGTGAACGAGTGAAAGATTGTTGTAATGATTGGGGCCGTCTTGTTGGCATCTTGTTCAAAAGTCTACTCATTGCTTTTATATTTATGTAGGCCCATATTAAGTAAGAAGGTGATGCAAATTTGTGTAGAGATGTAATTAAGGAGTTTACAGTTTTCAACATATATCCTGATATTATTTACATGCAGGCCTAGTTCTTCTTTTTATATTTGTGCCTTCTTTCTGTACCAGATGAGAATATCTGTCAATTTCAGACTGATCAAACCAAAATATATTTGCGTAGCGAGTACATGTGCATTGTGCATGTATTCCAAATTCATGGCATTATCAAAACTTGACATGACTAGACTACCGTATGTCATTGACCTTGAACAGCCCGGTTAATATCAAATGATATTAACTGAGCAATGCTAACTAATTCAAATATGCCATATCAAAAGTTCGGTTGATAATTTCGTTATATATAGAACTATCTAAATCTGTATATACTTGCACGTAATATTAAATGGCAGATCTATAGATAAAAGTGAAAAACTTACGTGCATGTATTTTTTTCATTGGAATTTTTGATTTAATTGTGTAATAGTCGTTCTGTAAATGTAAAGCTATTATATTGATCAGTCTGTACTTAATCCCTTCTTTTTAGATGGAATTGTTTTCCCATTACACGTATTCTCTCAATTCCATTGGATGTTTCGGGCTTTTCTGCAGCTCATTTAAAGTGGTCTCGTTATTCCTGGCAAGTTGCAATTATTATGATCATTCAACAGGCATTTTCGTGTGGATTGACGTTGAAGGTGGTCGTTTTCCCGGATACACATGTTTTTCCAATTCCATTGAAAGTTATAATTGGTGCTTCTGAGTTTGGCAGCTCATTCTCTACTTGTATATTAAAATATGTATTTTAAAAGAGGAATCATTTTCAAAATTTGTGGCTGTTTGAGAATGGGACTAGGTCATTCTCTTTTCTCTGCAGCTCAGAAATTCTAAGTCGTTACATGACTTTCATCATTTATTGTACGATGTAGATGATATAAAAGAAGTTTATCGAATATTGATAGATATAAAGCACGTGATTATGTAATGAACTAGAAATAAGAATGGAAATAAATGATCACTTTAAGTAATCGAAAATTGCCGATGCTGTTGAAAATATATTCCCAAACTTTCGTCTGTCTCAGACCGCGTCAGGGGACGACGAAAATTTGAGAATATATTTTCAACACAAACAGCATCGGCTATTTTCGATTTTTTAAAACAGTAGGCTGTTTATGAGGAACAATTAAATGATTATTTGAAAATGAGATTCTATTCAGCTACAATTTGGTCATCTTAAATCAATAAAGAATCTGTCTAATGATCCGCGCGTGTCCCGAAATTTGAAAGAGACAAGTGTGAATTTTTGGAAAATCTGGTATAATAGTTGCTATCATGTATTCATAAAAGGTGACTTAATCAGTAAAAGTCAACCATCAAATGTCAAGTTGTCAAATCAAATGTCCCCTCCCCCTCCTATTTGACGTCAATTGCAAACAGCCCCTATAATGGTTTTAAAATAACAATTTTTGTTTCGTTGCAGGTGGTTAATTCTCGTGGTGATCTCCACATTTGATGCTTTACTTCCTTTGTCCTCGATAACTTTCGGCACTCGTTGCTGATCACTGTGTCATGTGTGCAATTGGATTGATTATCTGTGGTTGATCTTTCAATATTTCGTGCGAATTGTATGGGATGAATACTGCGAAATAATCTTTGTTTTTGGAATCCATTGAGTTTATGCATGTCATACCTGTGTGACAGAATCTTCGACATCAAACGTGGTTATCGTTTTATTACTATACATATATGGATGGCCCCTTGAAGTGTCAGTGGCTCGAAGCGCGGTCGATTGATTTGCCTTATTAACTTGATATTATCGTCTTTTGATCAGTAGAAGTGCAACAACGTGTTTCTTTTCACAATGACTTAATGCAACACACTTCTGTTTATGATGCCAAATTATACCGATGACTTACTGATAATCATTACATCTATCGTGTATATGCATTTTTCAAGTCTTGCAATGTCCTAACGTTATGTCACCATGATTATCGTGAATGCTTCGTGAATTTGTCGTCTATGAATGTATTGCATTTCATATACATGTATATTAGACCCAGTGTAACATGGATTATACAGTGAGATTATATCAACTTCATAATACACGCATGTATCTTAGCGTATCTATCATTCCCGTGTGTAATTCCAGTTCATAGAATCCTAGAGGCCATCTAACAGGTCTCTTAAAGGCGAATTAGATGTAATTTTTCTGTTGGATACTGAATTTATTTCTGTTTTTAATTAAGTTACAGATTTTGTTAGAGTAAACCCCGGTACTTTGAATTGGCTGCTGCGGCTGTGCCTGGAATAAAAGTATGTAAAACAATTCAATTTTAATTTTTTGAATTTACTCTTTTGAAGGTTTGTTATGTTTTTCTTTTATGCAACTTAATTTAGCTTTTATTATCCAACTTCAGAAGAATCTCAATGTTTGTAAAGAGAAAGACTAGCAGACAAGTTCGTTATATGAAGTGAACCTTTTTGGTTATGTTTTTTAGCCTCCATGTTTATGCTGATTAATTGCTTTTTTGTTATAGATAAAATCTATTCATGCCATAATGAGCTATATATTATTTATTTCCTTAATATGTGAATTTCAGGTAGTTCTAGCATGCAAATCAGATATGATTTACCATGCAATTGATGAAAACGTAATGGCGCGTCAGGTTGGTGAAATTCATTTTTTGAACCGCATGATCGATCCAGAAATGAATTGAATAGAAATATATATGAAGAACCCTTTTGTGATTACGAGCACCCCAGTCGGTAACTAGCTGTGCAATGAATCATTGCATATTTCTAACACGAACTGGTCTATTCCACACTCAGTTGGAGAATTCAATTCTGTATCGATCGTGCTGTTTAAAAGCGCATTCCACCTTCCTGGGGACCATGGTCAACTTCATCAAGTGCATCGTAAAATCATGCATGATTTTTTGAGCAACATCAAATGTCACATTGATAAATCATTGATACTTAATTGATAAATCATTGATACTCAATGGATAACTCATGGATAATCAATGGATAAATCATGGATAATATTCATGCATGGGAATGCATGAATCATGCATTCCCATGCATGATTAATTTCTAATACATGCATGAAATCATCCATAAATATCCATGGACGGGCGACTAGATCTTGAGATCTTGTTTGCATTTACAAACGTTTTGTCTTTCCAATCTTGGAATGTTGCAACCCAGTGTTTCTCAAGGTGGGCCCTGTGGCCCAAAAGTGGGCCCCAGGCTTTTGGAAGTGTACTGGGTGAGTGACGGAAAAATGAAAGCCGGTATTTGAAAAGAACGACGATAATTTTTCTTGTTTGTGCTTGACGAATTAGTTTTATAGATCTTTTTATTGCATATATCTAATATTACTTTTATAGATATAGACAGATAGTATTACAATCATTTCGGTTTACGAATTATTGCTTAAGAAATTAAGGTGACTATGGTGACTGCAAGTTATCGATCCTAGACCAGTCAGATATTGGTCATATCTACGCATGTTGTCGCCGTTTGAGTTCATGTCATATTCTCTGCGCAAGTCTCGATGGCGACTTCGAACAAACGTCAATGCGTGAGACGCTTTAAAGAGGAATTTTTGCTTCTTGGATTCCAATCATCCGACGATGGAAAGCCTGAATGCATTGAATGTGGACATCGATGAACTCGTAAAAACTAATCAAAATCAAGGGAGTCATTGATAAGACAATACACGTTGTTTTCGTCTTGGACAGTTCAAGTTTTATGTTTGTGATTTAGTGAAATTATCATTGAGATGTAATTGCTAATCAGGAATACACACTTATCTTTTCTAAGTTCGATTTTTTCAAGTTTTAGGTTACGCAAGTGGTAGACTTTAGGGTAGCTTGTATGTAAAGGATCAAGAAGTACAAATCGATTTCACGATATATAGACCGACGAGTGTAAGTATATCATTTTTAGTGTTTGTCATTGAAAATGAGAAGGCAAAAGAAAACTTACATATAAAGGTAACGAAAGACGTTTATTCCACAAATACAATATTTCCATCAAATAGCGTTTTACAAGTATTTGATCTATGAGCATGTTGAGAACAATCATTTCAAAATTTGATATTCACAATAAGACCTGTAAAAACAAGCTTGATTTTTAAAAAATGGGCCCCAATTTTTCACTAAGGAAAAACTGGGCCCCAGCACGCAAAGCGTTGAGAAACACTGCACCCTTTATTCACTGGTTTAATCAACAAAAATTCTGAGCAATTAGAGAAGATTCAAATGCGATATCATCACATGATATGTGGTGTTCATTGTGATTGCGGAGAAGTTCCGTCCCTCGCCTCAAGAAGAAAAAATCACTAAGATTATTTTCGGCCATGACCGACGCCAACCATACTCTTCATACATTGCTTCCTCCAACGCTGCGATTTTCTGGACATAATGAGATGTCCTTTTGCAAAACACAAAGAAGATTTAATTCATGAACACATTGTACAAGAATTCTTTGACTTAGTAAGCGATTTGAGAAATCGTCAACCCCTGAGAATATTTTGCTTTGAATATCGAATGTGCACATATTATCCTAACTTTAAAATTTATCGATATATCGTCTCGTAATTGGGACGATTCTTGTTACAATGTCTCAAAACACCTTCTGTACCGTCTGATTTTCAATCTCATAATAAACGAGTAAAATTATTATTATGTAACTACATCTACTTGTCCAGCATTGATATAAGAGTAAATAAATCTCTTTAACCCGAAGGCCTTCTGAAATAAAGTATCGAAAATGCTTAGTGTTTGGAATGCATGCTTCAAATTACTTGTAGGCTTTGGTATGCGAGAGGATGTTATACACAGATAATTTTCACACACAAATCAAACCACTTCGTTCTGCATTTCAGACACAAACAGTTGATCAACAAAAATTAAACGCCCGATATGCGCTTGGACTGAACGAAACCAGTTCATGCAATGAGTCCGTTTTGATAAGTCAAGAGAGAAAGAATTCCAGTGGTCGTCTTTTATGATAGCCAAGCCAAATAATTCCAACCGTAGGTTTGACTGGAACATGCATTTTTCAAGACGGCGGTGCCAACTTCACATCACCGCCATTGAGCTTTCGGGTTGGTTTTCCACCGGATCTGGTGGGATTTTCTTGAAATATACGATCGAGTGGCACATGCTGGCACACTCCATCTAGATCGATTCTGACCGTTGGTTTGACTGGAACATGCATTTTTCAAGATGGCGGTGCCAACTTCACATCATCGCCATTTTGTGGTTTCCGGGACTAATTTCTCAGCAAGTACGGAGATTGAGGTGCTGAAACTTGCTGGCACAATGTTTTTGATGGTCTCCTATCTGTTGTGCGTGTTTCGTATGTTTTAATTGTGTATTTTGGAAAACATTTTTAGTGGCGGTGCTAACTTCACATAACCGCCATGTCGAACTTTCGAGCAGCGATTTTTCCTTAACTAGGGGGAATTCTTTCAAAATAATGAGTGGCACATGCTGGCACATGCTGGTACACACGAAATGCATCGATCTGTTAGGTTTATTTGAGTGGCACATTCCAATTTCAAGATGGCGGTGCTGAGTGGCAGTGCTAACTTCACACACTAGAGTAGGAATATACAGGTAGAGTGTCGACCATAGGGTCGACTCAAAAAAGTATCTGTATACAGTAAAAATTTTTGTATCAAAATATACAGTTTTTTGCGGAGATTACGTTCCCATGGTCCAAAACATTATTTGAGGAGTTTTAAAAAAGTCAAAATTTCGCCAATTTATATAAGCTTACTACCGACATGACTCTCATATATATACAGTATGAAACAACTAGGATATCAAAAGGAATGAATATTTGCTAAGAAGCATCCTACTAAGCGGAAATTGAGCCAATTTGTAAGGGAATTTCATGAGCAGCATCACAATGGAAGTCTTTATGAAAAAGTCGAAATTTCAGATTTTTAATTCAATTTTCACCGGCATGATTTTATGATTCACTAAATTCATGTCTCATTTCTTGAATCTGAATAATGATGTGGACCCATTCACATCTTTTAAAGTTAATTGAAATCATTGTCTTTGATCATGTGATTTTGTTCTGCAAGTGGTAGGCTGCATATGACATGATCACTCATAAGAAAATACTCTTGACGTTCAGCATGAAAGTAATAGAGAAACCTATCGAATTGCTAATTCAACAAACATTAAATCTCCAAGGCTGTCATGAGAATCTGTGAAATACCATCATTCCTTCTGCATTACAATCATGATCAGTCAATTCCGTTGTAATTTCTGCAAAACTGCAAAGATTTGCATATCTCACATTTGGAAACAATTCCGACTGTATCTCCCTTGAGTTCATTTAATAAAATCGAAAGTGTATACATATTGGGGATTTAATAAATGCGGATTTAGCACTCTACCTAATATATCTACTCTATGACACATTTATGCATTTTTCTAAAGAAATTAGAACGGAATTGACTGATCATGATAGCATAAAGAAGAAGGAAATGATATTATTTTACAGATCGTCCGTGTCATGACAACCTTGGAGAGGCAATGATTGTTATAAATTGGCAACTCGATGACCTGCTATTGCTTTCATGCTTAACCTCGAGTATTTTCTTGAGCGTGATCATACTACAAGCAATTACCTGCCACTGGCAGAGCAAAATCACATGATCAAAGACAATGATATCAATTGACTTTAAAATATGTGAATGAACTTCACATACAGCAAGGAACCATGAATTCTGAACGCTATGTGAATGTTTTACGAATGAACATTGGCCAAATGACAGATTAACTTGGTGATCCATCGACTTGGTTATTTATGGATGATAATGCTACGTGTCACAGGAGTAGTAGAGTCAACTTATGCAAGTCTCAATTAGGGCTTAGGACATTATCTTGGCCAGCTCGTTCTCCTGATCTGAATCCCATAGAAAATGTATGGAGTATTCTAAAACGTAACGTTCGTCGTTCACTGCTACTTACAGATGGCGTATCACAACTTACGTCACTGTTAAAAAGAGAGTGGAGAAAGTTAGATCAGTCAAAAATCAACGATATCATCGAATCAATGCCGAGACGAATTGGTAATGTCATTGACAATAAGGGTAGGGCCAGAAAATATTAGCTTCTTAAGAACCGTTACTGTATCATAGCTTATCAGATTATATAAGGACATTAAATATATTATAGACATGAAATAATATGAAAAATGCTTTCTGTATCATACTTACATGTATGTTTTATTTAGTCAAATTTTAGGATGATCCACTTTTTATGAAACGGACTGTTTGTGTCGTTATTAATGATGAGAGCAACTGATATCATCTTTAGCTGTTACATTTATACTAGTACATTGATTGCTATTTCCCATAGACAATGTACATTAATGCACAGTAATGCAGAGTTGGAACTGGGTCAACGAAACTTGACCCATGACCCACCTGACCCACCACATCTTTGACCCACCTAACCCACATGTTGCAAGGGTAAATGATGTGAGTGCAATTTCCGTTTCTGGTGTCATCTTTAGTTTCATTTTCATTCAAGATTCTAGGTCTATCTAGAAAGAGGCCTCGTAGTATCAAAATTATTGTTGAGATTTGTTATAAAGATTCAAGTGTATCACTCCATGTGAGAGTCAAAGAACACAAGACTCAGAAGTGTTCTAGTGTATTCAAACATAAAGAAACATGCTCTCCCCATTCAGTCTTCCCATTTTCAGTAAAAAATTTGGCTTCCGATATCAATGCCATCAATCTGAGGTTCAGGGAAGCAATGTTAATAAAATCCATGAAACCTGCCATGAACAACAAGGATGAGTGCAGAGCCTACCAATCGTTGATATTCAAAAAATATCTCCTCACAGAGCTCTGCCATAATAAGTCTGTGTGAAAGGGATATAAGGGGTCTATATCAATGACCGTCGTATGAATTATCGTATTTCAGATTATCATGTATCGAATGAGCAATGAGACGCATGGAACATGTATGATTCGAAAGTAGATTGAACGGCTAAATACTTTCTAAGCATGTATATTATCAAGATATTTTGATCAATTACATATTTCGAAAATATTTAGGCTCTGATCAATCTTTACCGGAGATTTACCATTCTAATCTCTACCAGAGGATATTTTCTACGAAAGACCAGAGGATATTTTCTACGAAAGACCAACAAAATCAAACGAAGCAAACAAAACGAAGGTCAGTTGGCATTGTACGAAAATTTTCAAGATCAATAAGACCTCTGAATACGTGATGACTTCTTCAGTAGCTGTATCTCTGAAATAAAGGTCACACATCATTGGGTATTGTCAGACATAGCGACAAAGAATCGAGGAGACACAATTGTACTCAAACAGCTTCTCTCCATCATTGCAACCAACATCTCTCAGTAGACAGCAGCAATTGTTTTCGAGCCTTCAATTTGTGTAAATTCCGCCCCCTTTCAACACTGTATGAGGCATGTGAAAGTCAATAGTGTTGCATATTTTGACTGTGTGCAATGTGCATCCATCACTCCTTTCAGTGACACTTTTTTCAGTCCCTTTTCTGCTTATGATCTATTTTTTTTATTAGCAACATCACATATTCAAATTTAAATTCATGATGTGTAGACAAACAAGTTTAGAGCATCAAATAGCATCATTCTCCTGATCATTAATTGTATGCGTCACTAACGTCATTGAACTAAAAGCACTGAATCTATGTTTGCAGTCAATGAGAAGAAAACATAAAAAATCCGCTTAATTTTGAAGTTCAAATTTTAAATCGCCATTTAAAGCATCAAGATGGACGAATTAGAAAACAACAGATACCACCGTTAGAAAGATCACACGCAGAATATTCTACCCTAGAAATTTCATGTACAACGGAGCAGTATTTAGGAAGTTAAGGAGGGGGGGGGGGCGAATCGGCCACCCCCGGGATGGCGATGCGCTTCAGAGCCCGGTATGGATAGGGTTAAAGCAATGGTAAGTCATCGAATTGCTAATATAGTAAACCATATTACCTCTCAAGGTTGTCATGAAATGGAGGATTTGTAAACAACTTTTCTTTCTTCTGTATTGCTGTCATGATATGTCAAATTCGTGTACATTTCTCCAAAAGTGCAAAACTTCGCTTATCTCACATGCATGTGGTGCTGGGTTCCGTGTCAAGTTCACGTTATGAAATCGAAAGTGTATATACATACAATGGGTATTTAATAAATGCTGAGTTACCGCTCTACCTAAATGTACTTACTCTATGGGCCTATTTTTCTCTTTGATCAGGTCTTTCGTGTTCTCGATGTTTCCATCTGCGTCTTTGCATTCCTCAATTTCTTCGAATCATCACTCATTAAAATTGAATAAAAATACTATGCATGTAATCTCATAAAAAATGCAATTCATCAAATCACTCGGTCAATCAGAAATGCTGAAGTTTCCTCCCATTTGGAATATTTTCCACCTCTAATTTTAAGAGAGCCTCTGCAGCTGCATCCAAATTCAACGAATCATGCATGCTTGACTAAGGTGAAGGCGTGGCCAGCGAACCATGCATGACATGGAGCCGCTTGCATGAAAAGTAATTATCATATAGTTACTTGCTAGTAAATACTAAATAGTCTAGTGCTAAGTGTTTCTGCGATCGCGATCGAATTTCGGTAGTCGGAATCGCGAAATCGCCGACTTAACTTCCGAGATGCCCAGTTTTGAAAAATGTACTCATTTGACGCTTGGATTGTCACATTGGTGACGCGAGGATCACAGGTGAAAAGCACATTGATAAATAGCAATTTATTGTGGGAGCATTAGAATATGCAACAATCGAAGTTCTAGGACTCATAAATATAGAATTAGTGAAATTTCTACCACTGAAAACATTTATGTTAATGCAGGTTCTCACACTGTTGACTTATTTTATTGACAGGTCAACCTACGTTATGTACGCAAAACAGCATTATACAGGCTAATTAAACAAGTAATTATTGATCATCACTTCAAGCATTTTCGTGAAATTTTCAATAATAAAACAGAGAAATTGTTAATCAACTCTGTAAATGAATATCTCTTCACATCTTGAAGTTTGTTTTATAGTTTCATGTTCATGGCAATGCAAGCATCATTAAGTTTCTCCATCAAAACATTTTCATTCAATTTCATTTTCTTAAACCATTCTTGCTGATGACATTGTTGAATCATTTCCCTCAATTTCTGAATTTTCTGTTGAAATTCATGTCGACTAGCATTGACGTCCAGACCAAGAAGAGCATGCAATGGTCCTTGGACGTTGTTCAGTCGCAAAATGTATTGAGCATCAAGTCCCGATACACGTGATCCATTAGGTTCGAGTGTAAAGTGGGACGGAGTTGTTAGCTCCAATACATTGTCATCATTTGAATTAGGAAATAGTAATACGGTCAACCTTGTAACTGCGTCAATCATTTGTGAACGATCTTTTACAAATTTGAATTCAATACTGGCCTCACACATCTTTTCATCACAAATTGTGAATTCATTCGTCTCAGAGTCAGGTCTATAATAGCTTACAGATCTGAAGTCCACGCAAAAGAATACATCACCATATTTGTAATGTATTCGTTCACCTCTACCGCATTCACGTATCAAATCCACGTTCTTGTCTCTCCGTAGCATTTCAAAGCCAATATCGGTCCTTCTTAAAAAACTCTCCGATTCCTTGTGAAGAACCAATGATCCGGGACGTGTAGCATGCTGAAAATCATGTAAGTCCTTGAGAGAAACAGATCTTTTCACATTAGCACGCATTATGATGTCTCTTGAAGATGGGAATCCGTGCATTAAATAATAACTCATTAAGCAAGAAGTTTGAACATTCCACTCTTCAGGAGATAGTGTTTGGTTGTTCAATCTGAAGCGATTACGGAAATAAAGCCATTCAGTTTCAGGACCTGATGTGTAATGTATGACATACTCGCCACGGAGACTAAGATAAGTCTCGGGTTCAAGAATTTCACGAGATACTCTTTTGAATCCATTTTCTTGAAAAAATTTCAGAATACTCTGAGATTTCCACTCACATATTTGATGAGTAACATCTATTTCACTGTTCAGTAGAGAAATTCTATTGTGATGTCGTTTATTAATGAATATGTCAGTTTGGAAGAAGTGCTTTTGATCGTCGATTGGCATGTCTTTTGGAACAGTGAAATGTACTTTTCCGATGTCTATTCTCAAAGTCGCATGATCAATATCCTCATCTTCAACTTCATCAAAAAGTTTTGTGATGATACTCCTAATCATGCCGATAGTCTCATCAGAGATGATTTTAAGGTCACTCAGAGACTTACAACTGACAACTGACTTTTTTGTATCAGGATTCAATGATCCAATCCATGCGTCACCATAGAAATCTTCAAAAAACAAATCGTCTGGCTGTAACTGCGGAAATTGAAACTTGCATTTGGAAACTACATTGTCAGACCGTCGCTTAAATATCTTCCGTGGAAAATTCAAATTCTTGTAAAGAAACGAAGATAAGTACACCAGTTCCTTTCTTATATCCATGTTTGAATGATGATGGAAAATTGCTGCAATACAATTTAACCTACTTCGACAGGTGGCGCAATACAGAATGCTTCATTTTCACATCTTTTCCAAGAATTATGGATGCAGTGAAGATGGTTCTATTTTTAAGTTTGTTATTGTGTGACAAAAAACTGCGCCAAGTAGCGCAATACAGAATGCTTCATCTTAGGTTCTCTTCCAAGAATTATGGATGGAGTGGTGATGGTTCTATTTTAAGCAGTCAGTGGACTCTTGATAGTCTCAGGTGATTCAGTAGTTCCAAGGATTCATGACTAAAATTATAGTACCAGACATTCCGCACATGGGGCAACTGAAATAAGGCTTCAAGGTGATAACTCATCGTTGCAAAATAACGTCTTCAGCGTCGTCATTTGGATAAACAATGGTGTCAACAAAACCATTCGAACGGAACGTAGGTCAAGTGAAATGTCGCACTCATCTTCACTTAAAAACAATGACTGCGGGTAGACGTCTCACGCCTATTGTTAAATCTCCAGAAGCAGTTATCGAGCAGCGCATAGGGCAGTGGTGGCCAACCAAGTTGGGATAGCGGGCCACAAGGAGTGGCCCATGAAAAGGCTCGCGGGCCACCAATTTTAAAAGGCAGTATTATAGGCTTTATATTCTCTTATTCCGTACTTTTAAGTGTTCAAAAACCGTGCATGGGCTCCACAAATGGTAGTCGTGTGCTCATATATAATATTGTAGTAAATATATATTAGTGTAGCAGTATACAATTGGAATTCAGCAAGAATATCTGAAAAGTGTTGGCACGTCAAAAGCATGCGGTTGGATTCCTTCATTCGTAGTCAAGGTCTAATTAATAGCCTCTTTCAAGGTTCATTGAGGCGTGGTTTATTACGTAGAGAAACATGCTCAGCAGGGCATTGAATACTATTGACTTAGCACAAATTCGCGCATGTGATGACCATTTATCTCGTATGCGAGAAGATATTCATTACGAAAGGAGCATGGTTGGATAATTCGAATGTCAATGTTTGTTTTTTGTGCCATCATATTGCTCATTTAGTTGCTAATGATTTTTTGCTAATGGTTTTGCAAATTCTAAAGAGGATCCCACACCCTTAGATGCACCTCTCAATGGTAGAAGTCGGAGTGAATCATTTTCACATAATCGATTCAAATAATGTCAGTGGGCCACTTTAGATATGAGAAGCGGTAGCGGGGAACCCAAAATGTCCCCGTGACTGGCATAGGGTGAACGCACGTTCTTTCACATATTCGGTTGT
Source organism: Prostheceraeus crozeri (assembly GCA_907163375.1). NCBI lineage: Eukaryota > Metazoa > Platyhelminthes > Polycladida > Euryleptidae > Prostheceraeus > Prostheceraeus crozeri. The sequence continues at coordinate 33,897 of CAJQUW010013911.1, read as the reverse complement.
CGTTGTCAGATAGACATAATGAGCCGTTTGCAAGAAAAATAATTGTCATAGTTACTTGCTAGTACTTGTAAATACTAAATATTCTAGTGCTTATTAGAGTTGGTTGCATGAGTATTTGACGGTATAGTACAACAACTCGGTAGTCAGCACTATGATTGTCAAGTTTTCTTGATAGCAGTCTAACTCAACCTAGTAAGTGTTCTGATTGGTTGACATACGAGATTTTTGCGGCTTTTAATGAGTAATGCACCATCTCTTTGTCACATGAGAAGATCATGCATTCTTTAATATTGTATTACAATCAACGATCTCTAAGACGCCAACACAAATTTCGTGTTCGCCTTAATCCCTTGGAATATTACGACGACGTCGAAATTAAGAACCTTTTTCGATTTTGACAATGCTGCTATCTGATCACATAGAACATCAAAGTGGGCGAAGCCTAGCTTTGTCACCTCTTCAGCAGCTGCGTATAACACTGCGATATTACGCACCTGGTTCTATGCAACTTTCTCTTAGAGCATGGATGAATGTTGATTAATCTACAGTAAGTAGAGCAGTGTGGAAAGCAGGGCTGTAGAGCCGGAGCCGAGCCGGAGCCGAGCCGGAGCCGATGGTTTTGGTCGGAGCCGGAGCCGGAGCCAATTTATCACAAAGGCTCCGGCTCCGGCTCCGATAGTTTGAGCTTTGATATAAATCTAGAATTTTGAAAGTTATTAATTGGCATCGTAAAAAAATTAAATCATTTGAAATCTAAAGATATGTCTTTTAAGTATACTAATGATCTGTCCTCCACGATATCTTTCTTTGCAGTTGCCGCCTTCTTTTGTATTATATTTATTATATATTTACACACATGTGTAATATTTTTTTATTGCATATGTTTCGTAAGACTAATTTCCATATTGACAACGTATTCTCCAAAATCCATTAATTTGAAGACTTGTTATATGCATGCTATCTAGATGATTGTAGATTCTAGAGACAAGTCGCCAGTCATTTATGTACACATTTCCAGTTCAGTCAGCAAAGATAATATAGCTGCATTTCCTGCGCAATGTCATAAATCTAATACGGTTACTATGTAGGCTATCATCTATCGGTATGGCTACTGGCAGAAGCCACTGGCATCTGTGACAATGCCAATTTCCTTAGATTGTATTGTAGGCTCTTGTGCAGTCCCCCCACCTACATTTTTCAAAACAATCGATTATTCAATTTGATCAATTTTGATTGGAGGGATAACTCTTCACACTCACACGAATGACCTGACTACAAGTCCTCACATGGCTATAGCAATAAGCGACCCAGCCACTTCTAGTAGCGCCCTATTATTTTAAAGTTATCTCATTCACAATGAATTTCCTTTGACTTCAAAATTCAAAGGGAATATTTCAATGCGAAAAACCCGAAGGCAAATTACAATGTTGACTTGCTGACGAAGTTTGCGACCATGACATCGCAATTACCCACGTAGATTTTTACAACAGCACGGAATGCTTCACTCAAACCGGTGATGCTGAAACGGACATCCAATGGTGCTGCATCTTTTGACCAGAGAAAAAATGGGGGGGGGGAGGACTGCACAAGAACCGTATCGTGTAATAATATTTCCCCAAATGTCATAGACCTGTGGATTTCAAGAATTTTCATTATCATTTTTTCCGTCTGTCAATACTTTATGCTGATATCATGCTGACTTATATGTAAACAATAAAAAAAGACTGAGACGCTCTCAATAAAGGCGCCTTTTGACCTCCCTTTTCTATTGTCTGTGACATTAAACCGCACGCGCATTCGAAAGCTAGCAGAGTAGATGGGATTTCTGCTCGGTGCTCGCAGTCAAATTTTTATTATGCATAGCATCCTGCAACATACTGTGTGATACTCCGAGTTCAGTTTCATCAGCCTAACTATCATCAGAGGAATAGTGGTAATGTGTTATACATAAATTGAATATAATAATATACATGAATCATTGATGAATTATTTAGTTCAACTTTACGCCATAATGAAAAATACGAAATTAATATAATGTAAGTTAGGCCTTAACTTATTAAGTATGCTGCATAGAATTACAAAACTTGTCCTAAATTAGATATTTTCATTTTTTAAGTATAATTTTCAATTGTACATTTCTAGCCTACACTGCAATGAGGCTATCTAAATTACAATTTCTACAGATGATGAGTCGTGGGCTACCCACCGATCATATTATTCATGAACCAACAGACTATTGAATAAAGGCAATAACAAATAACAATAACTACCTAAGCTAGCCTATATATACACTTTAATATTCAATAAAGCAATTGATATCTTTATTGATACGGTATATTTGGCTATATAGACGATACCCTTTCCATGTTCGAGTAGATACAGGCCCTATAAGCTATTTAGAGGCATACGCTATCCAGTTTCATATTCAAGCTTTGTTAAAAAGCTTATACTACTATTCGGCCCCTGTGACGGCTAATTAGGTATATCATCATCACTCATGTGGTCTTATTTAATGTAGCCTCGTAGTAGACTGGTTGCAGGCTAGGCCAATTTATATTTAGCCAGTGCGGGAGATCTTTATCTAATTTAACCAATCCTGGCTATAACTTCATTTTATCTTTCAGAGATAGTCAATTCATGCAAAAATATATGACAAGTATGTTATTTGTCATTATATTAGGCTATTATCATTTTTATTATTAACTTAAGTCGTTGCTTGTTAATGAAAACTAATTTGATGATTGTAGCAAGCCTCTAAAGGCCACACCGTTATCTAAAAAATCCGTTCAACGGATCCAGGATAACCAGCAAAGATAGAACCTGAATTTGAAGTCGGAGCCGGAGCCGGTTTGCTAGAAGTGTGATTAATTCGAAATCGATGGCACATCGAGGAGCCTATTAAGTGAGCAAAAAGGAATTCGTAATACCTCACAGAGATAGGAAAAAAGGTCTTAGGAGATAGGAGGTGCGTCGCTTGCGGATTAATGTGAGTTCCAGCAAAGTGCTTCGATTGCCGAAATTTTTCAGATTCGAAGACTTCAGATCATTGGCCACAAGTTTTCTCCATAATGTTGGCCCTTCCGATCATTATTAAAGAAAGTAGCAGGTGCACGAAAATTAGTTCACTTGATGATTTCACATCCTCTCTTCGGCATTGCTCACTGTATAGTGCATACATTGAATCGAATACTAGCCAGACGTTGTGTGTTTTGGTGTGTGCGAAGTGATATCACAGCCCGCACACCTCTCTCACTGGCTCTGGTGTCCTCTGCTGACAGCTTATTGTTTGCCATTTCCAATAGCAAGCGATACACGAATTATCCATTCGAGAAGGAGCAAGTTGTCTAATTCTGTGATGTGCCATTTCGATATTAAGGTTACATATAACCCTTCCATTCTAGGAAACCGAAGCGCAGATGAATCTAATTCTGTGGATTTTACAATAAATTTCGAATCCCCAATGTTGTGGGAGTTATTGATTGCACCCATGTAAAAATACTAGCTCTTTCTTCTTACTATTATCATTAATAATGCATCAACAGAAAGAATGGACATTGAATTAGCGTTCAAGCTGTTTGTGATAGTGACTGCAAATTTACTGATTTACTGGCATCCTGGCTAGGAGGTGTTCACGACAGCCGTATCTTCACACATAGTGATATGTACTATAAGCTCGGAAATGGAGATACTCGAGGAATTCTTCTGGGTGACAACGGGTATGGCCTGTAACCTTTCCTCGTCGCTCCCTTCATAAATCCCTCGTCATCAGGCGAAGACCAGGTGTGTGATCGAACGTGCTTTCGGTCAACTAAAGCGTCGATTCTTTTGCCTCGGTTCGACTATTTGACTCAAATTAGATATGGTGCCTTCTGTGATAACGGCATGTGTCCAATTGCATAACTTTGCAACTCGAATCGGCGATCCTATTCCAGATAATGCAAGTACCGAAATTGAAAGTGACTTTGACTCACAATTCCATGATACAAATCATTATTTGAATCATTCGAACACGTACATTTGTCGCTTGGGAGAAGCTAAACGACTGGAACTTTCTTGTTTTGAAATAAATTTTCATGGATTACGGAATTTCAGTACATCTACATGTATGATAACATTTAAATTAGTTCTCCAGAGCTAAATCATAAATGCTGATATTTCTATTAGGACCAGAGTATATACTACGATTATAGTTACGATTTATTACAGACAGATCCACATTAATATGACTGTGAAAATGTATTCATAGAATCTAGACGTAATCATAAGAAATTACAAAATCTTACATGCGAAAACATCCCTTGGCACTCATCGAATATAGACGTGGAAGATGGAGTACAGGTGCATTCTGTGACCCCAGTGAGATTGACATGCTGGCTGATGTTGAGTTTAATATGATTTAATATGAGTTTAAAGCAACCGAATTGAATATTAATGACGACTTCTAGAGAATTATTTTCTTTTACGATTATGCTTGCGTATGTGTGTATTAATTTTTCGTGTTAGAGTGCCATGGCACACTGATTAAGGTTACTTAATTTTCAAAAAGAATATCATTATAACACATACGCAGAATATTGCGCACGGTGCATCACGAATATAATAAACAAATGCAGCACTATTGTAGTTGTTCTCTGAGAAGAAGGATATGGATGAGCACTATTGTAGCACAACCCTGATAAAGCGTCCTAACATTTAATTATAATCGCTAGCATTCAATAATCAACTCGAGAAAATGAAAAATCAAACACACATTTTCTTCAACCAATTAAGAAAAAATATTAAATTATTATTCTGTGTAACTTTTCGCTTCCTGCTTCTGCTGGTGCAAAAATGTAGGGAACTTTAAAATCACACTGAGCGAATTGTACTATAAGAGTCTGATGCATGGGAGCTGCTTTCTCTTGTTCCCACAGGCCGACGGATTTCTATGTTCTCTGCGATGTGTGTTATCATAGCACAAAAATTATTGTAAATTTGAATATTTTAATTAGATTTAATTATTCAGGATATGAAATAAAAAATCGTAGACTTTTCTAAGCGAAGACCTACGCATACATTTATGCTATAAGTCTTGAAGATACGCTGTAATCACTTAAATGATGCAGCAGTTAGTTACATCGAAATTATAACAGAATTTTTCTTATTTTAGATACCGGGTATATCTTTTGATTCCGCTTGTTTCATAGCTTTCTCACTCACCCAGGCATATTATCACAAGTTATCTAGGGGTCTAGCGGTTATTTCAAACAGCTGTGCAAATATCATCCAATGCTATACGCAAAGTTTTTAAGTAAACAATTTTGATTATGCTTTTAAATTTCAGTTCGGGTTGATCAGCGTCTTCTGAGAAATCCACGTTTGGTGAAATCCTCGAATCGGTGAAGTAAGTTATCATGTCCTCGGTGCCCTAACAACTTATACACTACTATCTGATTGAATTATACCAGTTGATGGTCATGTACAGGAGGTTGTTCATTATGACAGGGAAAATCCAATATTCTCTCCTTCGATTTATTGACCGGTTTTTAATAAAATGATTTAAAAACAGCCAGCGCTTCGTGCCGCAGACACTTCTGAAGGGCTTAGATAAAATATAGTTTCGATGCCCCAGGTTAAATATGCCGCAATAAAGCTGAGTTCTTATAAAAGTGTTCAGAAATTTGGGAGCTCGTGTTTTCGGTTGATGCTTGGGCGTAGAGACTTAATCAGGCGAGCTTCGGTCAATCTGCAATCTACGGCGTTCTGGCTAGTGTCGATGATATCAACTGCGTAGTTTGAAATTGTGACGTCATCACAGTTATGAACTTTTTCATTATGTTCGTATAGGGCATTCTTATTGTTCTTATTTATTAGGTCTCTCTTGTGTTCATTATAGCGTTTCCAGAAAGGTCGGTTAGTCTGGCCAATGTAGAAATCGTTGCAAATCTTACAGGTCATTTTATAAACTACATACCGGTCAGAACAAGACCGGTTATCGGGTAGCAATGAGCAAATATGGCATTGCATATGTTTATTATTCCTTTTTCTACTATTAACTGCAGTTTTTAAGGTAGGGCCTGGTTTGTTTACGAGTTTTATCGGTAAGTCGCATTGTTTTATGAGTTTATTCAATTTGCGATTACACTCATCACTAACAAAGTTCAGTTCGCAGGGGATGCAGCTGTTATCAGCGTGGTTTTTATTTTATTACTAATTTTGGAAAGATCACGGTTGGAAAAACCGTTCTGCTTAAACCTGTCGTTCAATTCTGACAAAGCTTCATCTGCTTTCTTTTGATCCGAGAGTAGTAAGTAAAACTCCACTTCTGGACCGCGCAAGATGGCCGCCGTCGCTGACGCCCCCCTCCCCCTCCCCTCCCCCTCCCCCCCTCGAAAACGACAGAGTGTGAGACTCGGGTGTGTTGGTCTCGTGTGGGTTGACGTGGCTGACCGCCTTGGTTGACGTGGGCGACCGTCTAGGTTGTCGTGGTGGAATGGTGAAACGGATTTCAGATTTGGAATCAGCGTGAAATTCTCTATCTGTATGGTGAGTTTCAAGTCAATCGGAGAGAAAAATTTTCAACATTTTTCGAAAAACGACAGAGTTAGAATTTTGGATGTTTTGGTCTGTAGCGCCCAAACGAAGCATCGGATGAGAAAACGGAGGCCAGATTCGGATTCAGCGTGAAATTCTGCATCGGTATGGTGAATTTGAACGCCATCGGAGAGAAAAAATTTTCGCTGACGTCCCCCCCTCTGGACAGCTCGCTTCGATCTTGGCTTCTAGTGGACGGATTTTGTCGTGCCATAGCTCGTTTGAAAGCTAAGAGTGAGACAAATTCACTGAAAGAATCGGCTTGTTCATATCTGTCTTCGTTTAGATGTGAGACGCCATTTAAGATTTTGGGACATTGGCGAAAAAACGACAGAGTTAGAATTTGGGACGTTTTGGGCTGTAGCTTCAAAACGAAGCATCGGATTGGAAAACGGATTTCAGATTTGGAATCAGCGTGAAATTCTGTATCTGTATGGTTAGTTTCAAGTCAATCGGAGAGAAAAATTTTCAACATTTTTCGAAAAAACGACAGAGTTAGAATTTTTGCGATGGCTGCCTACTGTAGAGCCAAAACGAAGCATCGGATGGGAAAACGGAGGCGAGATTCGGATTTAGCGTCAAATTCTACATGGAAATGGTGTATTTTCAGCTCAATCGGAGCACTAGAACCGGAGATAGACGGGTTTTTAGTGTTTGGATGATGGGTATTACGTCATCAGCTGATCGCCACACACTATATAAGCTGGGAACCGAGAGAGACTTGTCATTCAGACGAGAGCGATTGTCAGAGGTAGGTCGTCTCTCTGAGCTCCGATGATAGCTTCGGACATTCCAAATTCCGGGTTTCTGTAAGAAACCGACTTAGAAAATTTCATTGCTGATATCAGCTAAGGCGTCAGACTTAGAGGTTCGCCAGGAGATGGCCTTCGTCTCCAGGCCATAAAAGACTCCAAAACTTTAAAGGCTTGTAACTTTGCTTCTACAAGTCCGATTGACTTGTTTCAAAAAGGGTTCGGTCGCTATTGACCTACCCTAAGTGATAGACTACTTATAAAATTTCATAAGTAGTACTAAAAAGTTGAAAAATAGAAATTCATTAGTTTTGGAGGTTTTCTGGGGTTTTCGACCCTGCTGAAGTCAATGAAAGCATTTTTAGTGATGTCTGAGCCAGTCTTCTCATGCTATAAGCGGCTTTTCACTGAAAGCGAGCAAGACACGGAGAGTTTTGCTGTAATATTCCACTGACAGGGTGTTCCTTCGGGACGGCGGACGATGCCGTAGTGATAAGTGTGGCAAGGGAGTGTGTCATAGTTTAGACCGTAACCGCTGGGACAACTCATGTCTCATGTTGGGCATTTGACACACTTCTCAACGTAGCACTTTGAACGCCAATCGGTTGAGTCTTAGCTATCTTGTCATGGGTGGCCTCTAAGCATCTCCATTGCAAAACGCTGGTGAATCAAGCTCTCTACGGCTTGCTATCAAGCTGATCAAAGCAATAACTTGGGATGTTTCCTCAAAGTTTTCAAGTATGCTAAGTTCAAATGTGCTATCAGATTTAAAATTTAACTAAGTCTAAGGCAGCTTTGAGGGGTTAGATCCCAGCTACTGTTCACTACCTTTGACTCAGCGTTGCTGTTACCACTTCGGGGCAGTGACAATGATGTCTTAAGCTGTAAATAGCGGGTATCGGGGAAGATCTCTCACTTCCCTAGTGATCAGTACAAGGCCTTCGGGCTGTCGACGGGATCGAGTGCCACTCACTACACTCAAATCTATCATTCCTCACTAAGTGTAAATTACTGACTATACATTTGTCCTGCTATCAGGTTATTTTTGACTTGCTATCTAGTTGAATAGTCTCTTGCTATCAAGAGATTCACTTCTGCTCATAAAGCACATCATCGCTGTAATACCTCCTTTGCTCGAGCGTTCCTTCGGGACGGCGGGTACTGCCGTAGAGGGATTGTGTTGCACGGGTTGTTCGTCGTTTGTTAGACCGAAACCTCTGAGCCGTTGCTCATGTTGGGCGTTCGACTTCATACTCAACGTGACGCTTTCTCTCGCCAGGTCAGAGTACTTCAGCCATTCGACAAAGGTTAGTCTTTATGATATGGAGTAGAGTGAAATGTAATTCATTTGATGCCCCTTCAATGATTACTCCCATGATAAACGTTGATGAGACAAATGAAATGATTCTCATCTTCCCTTTTCAGTGATTGAAATCTACTAACACACTACCGTATAATCGTCCACTATGGGGCAAGACATGATAGAGGCTCCACGCGGTTTGCCCTGGGCAGTCTTTAGACTGGCGAATACTATCATTAAGTTGAATCTGCTATCAGTCAACTTGAACGTTGCGTCGCGTTAGAGGGGTATATAAATCACTACCTCTCATTTCATTTCATTTCAATCATGCAGACGCCGAACAGTCAAGTCAGCTCTCCTCGCGGACCGCAGTTAAGGCCGCGAAATTTATTTGATGAATTTGCTAGAATAGAGGAGCAAGACAGAGTCCACAACAATCTTGCTCAGATTGGTAATGCGATGACAGCAAGTGTTGTCAATCCAACGGAATGGCGCTACATTCCACTTTTCAGTCACATACCAATTAGCGTGGAAGTCAACACTGCTACCAAGGAGAGAGTCAAAGACTCTCTCAGCAGAATCGGTAGGCTGTAAGATGACGACCCCCGAGAACGAACCACCGGCTCTCTTAAGGGCCACCATGGGGCAAGACATGATAGAACCTCCACGCGGTTTGCCCTGGGCAGTCTTCGGACTGGCGAATACTATCATTAAGTTGAATCTGCTATCAGTCAACTTGAACGTTGCAAATGAAGTTCGGTGTAATACTTCCTTTCGACGGGCGTTCCTGTAAAGGGCGGCGGTGAAACCCGTAGCTATGTATACCGCAAGGGACATTCGGCAATGGTCAATCTTGTTAAACCTCTCTGCGTCATGTTTGCAAGTGATTGCCTCTGTCTCAACGTAGTATGCATTCGCGCCAGGGCGACATTTAGCCAACTGTCGAAGATTGCCTTATAAACTATCCATTGCATACGTTATGAGAACCATGAGTTCTACCTACCTCTATCAATGAGATGAATTGATGAATGGAATGAAATGGGAGGACACTCACGCGCCACACGCAACATAACACACTTCTCTCTTCCGTAGTCTAACAAGCTCTTTACACATGGATCGCAGTCGATTGCTATCCCAGAATCATGTAAGCTATCTTAATTTTATTTAACACTATTTCATCTACCATTATCATCCATATGAAATGTTATAAGAATTGCAAGTTAAACTAAGTGTGCTACTATTTCCAAATGAAAAAGTATACATGGTTAAATCATCCACTGAAGCCCCATTCAAGTAAGTCAGTATGAAAGCACAGATAATACGAAATAAAAATTTATTATGGCATGTATTTCAAAAGGTCTTCATCGTCAATATCGTCCCAGAGTCTGCCTTCACACAGATCACAAAAACAGTTCACTTGCTTCAATCGTTCTTCTACCGCGAGCCTCACTTTGTCGATGTACTCCCACTCCGCCATAGTTCGTGGCTGGGAGTTAGGGGTGTACCTTTCCCATAATTGATGGAGGAGTTTGGTGCTGGTGATCTCCATCACATCGTCAGTATCGTACTGCAGATACTTCCACCTCACGCCTGTTAGGTCGGGACACTCCTTCTCACATACACTCTCCTCTTCGTCATCCGCTGGTAATGACAACTTTCTAATGTTGTCGAGTCGGTATAATTTCTCCACCTTCCCCTTCGTTGGAGCGTTTGGTGCAACGAGCGCCTTTGGCGCTGAGCATGGAGAAGAGAACTCCAATTTTGTGTTCAATGTTTTTGGAGGGCTTGTCATGTTGACTGTGAATAATGACTTTGAAATGTTTTCTAATTCTTAACTATAAACAAGCAACCAATCAGAATGAACAGCCAATGAATGATGAATATGAAAGTATGTATGCAAAGTGACATTCGTGTCATTTCACTCTGTCTTTGAGACGTATAAGTGAAGTGTTCTCTAGCGAATTCTATATTTGAGGCGTACAAGTGAACTGCTCTCTCGTGAATTCCAAATTTGAGACGTATTATTTGAGTGAAGTCTCTATCTTGTTGAAGTATCAACCTTAAACTTGATTTCGTTGAAATGGTAAGTTGAAAATTTCTTCACTCATCTCCCTCAAACGTGTAGCTAATAGCATCTTCCTCAATTTCAGGCATCAACTTCATCACCAACGCCCTCCTTTCTCGAGGAAAGTTTAGAGTCATTGAGTCAAGGTAGGTTGTAACAATACACTGAGACTTGAACAGAGATGATAGAATGATTTCTCTTTCAGGTGATGTGAGTTCCAGCTCAGGACTCTCGCGACAAGGCAACGAGTGGGAATGTGCCGACTGCGGACATATGTTTACAAGGAAGCACAGTCTCCTTCGACACATCAAACAACGTGTGTGTCAACGCAAAGCGGCATCAATCTCCGGAGGTGAAGTTGACTCTGACGATGACATCTCCTTTCCTTGCGATTTGTGCCCTCTTTCTTTTGATAGTCACTTTCAGCGATCTTCGCACAGACTTCAACACACGCATGCAAATGATCACTACACCAACGGTACCTCTACCATCTCCCTCATTAACGTTTCACATAATAATTTAGTACGCGACTACTGCATGGAGTCCAATACTCAAATTGTAGATTTTCCTGAGTGGCTCCTTCAAAATTCTAACATTATCGAAGCGCTCTTCAACAATTTAGACAATTTTAGAATGAAGGCGCTCATCTACCTTCAACTAAAATATATTAAAATAGATTTTCAAGCGGGTCAAGTGACGGAGAGAATACAGTTTCATGTTCCTTTCTCTTCCGCAACCGAAGTTGTAGACTGCGAGTCTTGGCTAAATTTTCACATTCAATGTTTAAAATCAAATGTAGATAAATTCAATGAACGCGACAGCGCTCTCATTTTTGATGGTGTGCACTCAGCCATATTCAAAATTTCCCTATTAGAAAGTCATGCAGCTCGAGGCACATTTAAACTACCAAAAACGTTGTATAATAAGAAAGCTGTCATCAATGTTGATTGTAAATCACAGTGTTTCAAATATGCAGTCCTATCCATCCTTCACTATAATGATATCAACGCGCATCGAGATCGCACCTATAGCTATAGACAGTGGGAGGATGAACTAGACTTTGAAGGTTGTGATAGTAACAACATGAAAATCAAAGATGTAGAAACGTTCGAAAAACATAATCAGATTAAAATTGTCGTTCACGTGTGGGAGAAGGGGTTGAAGGGTGCCCGCTATAATTCACGTTCAACTTGTTATGAACGTGTAGTCAACCTCTTATTAGTAAAACAAGATGATAACGAGGAATGGCACTACTGTGGTATTCCCAAAATCTCTCGCTTGTACACTCACTTGGGGCACTCTAAAAGAGGTGAACATTTTGTATGCGACCGCTGCATCCGCTCCTTTTGGAGTAAAGATAAATTTGAAACTCACTATGAATGGTGCAAGCGAGGTAAATTACAAATGGAACGCATGCCCAAAGATAGAATATTTTCACATAGGGATAATGGTGACGAATTAAGTCCCCTGCGTATCATTTACGCAGACATAGAATGCTACATTGATGATATCATCCACAAGCCAGCAGCCATATCCTGCTATGAAGTATGGCATGACCACTTTAGGAATAGACAAAACAAAATGCATACTTGGCAAGGTGAAGATTGCATTTCACAATTTCTAGAATTTCTCGATAAAGCTGCTAAATTTCAACAATCATATGATTCCCAATTGCAGCGTAAGTCACTACATATGTCAGATGAAGACAAACAGAAATTTGAAAGTTGCACATCATGCCCTAAATGTCATAAAACGTTTGATGATGATAAAATTAAGAAAGTGCGTGATCATGATCACATCACTGGTAAATTTAGAAACGCACTCTGCTCCAAATGTAACTTTTCACTTAGGTTGAGACGTCGTGTACTACCCGTCATTTTTCATAACTTTAAGGGCTATGACAGTCATATGCTCATAAAAGGAGGGTTGAGCCAGATGAAATCGTGGCAGTTCAATGTTATAGCACAAACGAGAGAAAAATTCATGGCAATGACAGCAAAAGTACCAGTAGATAAAACTAAAGAAAATAAGACAGTCTTCTTCGAAATAAAATTTTTAGATTCATTTCAATTCATGTCAGCGTCACTAGCTTCTCTCGTTCGAAATCTCAAGTTTCTTCCCCATAGTCAAACTTTGAAGAAACACTATCCAAACTTAACGGATGACATGATCACTCGCAAAGGAGTCTTTCCCTATGCGTATTTTAGCTCAATGTCTAAACTAAATGAAACAACCCTTCCTTCCATTGACAAATTCAAAAACGATTTGACGGGTGAAGATTGTCCAGTAGAGGACTATGAACATGCTCAAGAGGCATGGTTAAAATTTAATTGTAAAACGTTTGGCGATTATATGATCGCTTACTTAGAATTAGATGTCATTTTGCTGGCTGATGTCTTTCAGGAATTTCGACGAGTGGCATTAGAAGAAGACAAATTAGATCCTATCCACTTTGTCAGTCTACCAGCCATGTCCTTTAAATCAGCCTTTAAAATGACTGGTGAGACCATTCATCTCTTACAAGACCCGAGATGTATAATATATTTGAGCGCGGAATACGCGGTGGTCTCACATTTGTAAATAAACATCATATAAAATCTAAAACAGTAGGTGATGATCATATCCACCTAAAGTACTATGACCAAAATAATTTATATGGCAGTTCACTGTCTAAACCACTACCTCATTCCGAGTTTAGTTGGTTAAAACAAGATGAGCTTGAGTGTTACTCCAACCCTTCAAACATACTGAAGATTCCAGATGAAGGTGATTGGGGATATTATTTTGAAGTGGATTTGATTTATCCAAATAGTATTAAAAATAAAACTGCTGATTTCCCACTCGCACCTGAATCTGGTGAAGTGACTGAAGATATGTTTTCACCATTCATGTCACAATTTCATAATAACTTAACAGAGTGTGGACAGCCAAGGTACAAACCATGCCGCAAACTTTTACTCACCCAATATGATAAGAAAAATTATCTCGTACACTTCTGCATACTAAAATTCTATTTAGAAATGGGCATGCTTCTAAAGTCAGTTCACCGCATTATCAAATTTAGACAGAAAGCCTTCCTCAAACCCTACATAGATAGTAACAGTCAAAAACGTGCACTAGCCCAAAATAATTTGAAAAAGATTTTTATAAATATAAGAATAATAGTCTTTTCGGAAAGACCATGGAGGATGTTAGAAAACGCATAAACTACAAACTAGTCACTGATGATCAAAAATATCACAAATTGACCTCATCACCTCTTTTCATTGATAGAGACATTATCGATGAGGATCTTGTAGGTGTTAAAATGATAAAATCTGAAGTTGAGTTGTGCAAGCCCATCTATATTGGCCAAGCTGTACTAGATTACTCTAAGCTTGAAATGTACCAACTCTTTTATAAAATACTAAAACCATGTCCTCTCGTAAAAGAGGTTCGTTTGTTGGGTGGTGATACAGATAGTTTCTTCTTAGGTATTACCACTCAAAAAGATTTAAATTTTAATGAAGTAGCTAAGTCATTAGAAAAATATTTCGACATATCTAACTACAATCCCGCTCATCCACTCTTTTCCATACAGAATAAAGCCAAACTTGGTTGTTTTAAGGATGAAACAGCAGGAAAGGAAATAGATGAAATGATTCTCCTCCGCCCTAAAATGTATTCCATGAAATTAAAAGAATGTGCAGATAGTATTAAGCGTGCTAAAGGAATATCAAAATCAATTGTCCAAAAAATGAAACATCGGTCCTATAAGAAGGCCTATAAAAATAAAAATATAACGTTTGTCAATATGACAATCTTAAAATCACAAGTTCATACTGTGAAAACGTACACATTTAAGAAACGAGCGCTTTCTGCATGGGAGGATAAGAGGTGTTGGATAGGACATAACACATCTCTTCCACATGGACATCCTGATACAAACATACCTCCACCCAAAAGAATAAAACTCACGCTACCACATTCAGGAGATGTATTGACATAATCAACTTTAACTCAGTATTTTGATGTTGCTTTTTGTAGATATACATGGTTGTTTTATGTATCGCATGAGATCGTTTCTTCCTTGTGAATATATGCCTACAGTTAGCCCATTCCCCCTATATCTGTGAAAAGACTTTTTCATACGCATATTTTTATTTCAATAAACATATCACAATGACTTCACTTTGTTTTCCGAAACACTAAAGTTACGAGGGATTTAGTATCTTTCACATGGATGCACTCTTGTAAACCATTGGTAATTTTGATAGCAATAGAGGGTATAGTTTGTTTGACGACGGGGTGATAGAAAATAGATTCAAATATCTCGACTATTCCATATGAAGCGTCTTTATCATGAATGAAATCACGTAAAATGTATTCTTTTTTCTCACCAACAGAAATAGGTAGAATCAAATCACTTTGGAGCGATCATATCTTTTTCAAGTGACTGTGGAACATTGATTTCCATGATGAAGATTTAAACAGTTAGATTCGATGACGAACAAGATTTACTAGTTTGCAACTTAAACTAAGCGTTCTATTATTTGTAAATGAAAAATATAGTTTCAACAGTTTACAGATTAAAAATAAAGTTTCAATAGTGTATGTGTTAGAAATAAAGTTTAAGCTGTTTGTATGTTAGAAATAAAATAAAGTTTCAAGAGTTTACAACTTAAAAATAAAGTTTCAACAGTGTGTACGTTAGAAATAAAGTTTTATCTGTTTGTAAAATGAGATTGTAGGATTTACTAGTTTGCAAGTTAGACTAAGCGTTATACTATTTGTAAATGAAAGATATATTTCAACAGTTTACAGATTACAAAATAAAGTTTCAATAGTGTTTATGTTAAAAATAAAGTTTAAGCTGTTTGTGTGTTAGAAATAGAATAAAGTTTCAACAGTTTGTCGATTAAAAATAAAGTTTCAATAGTGTGTACGTTAGAAATAAAGTTTTATCTGTTTGTAAAATGATATTGTAGGATTTACTAGTTTGCAAGTTAGACTAAGCGTTCTACTATTTGTAAACGAAAGATATAGTTTCAACAGTTTACAGATTAAAAATAAAGTTTCAACAGTGTGTACGTTAGAAATAAAGTTTTAGGCGTTTGTGCGTTAGAAATAAAATAAAGTTTCAACCGTTTACAAGTTAAAAATGAAGTTTCAATAGTGTGTATGTTAAGAATAAAGTTCTATCTGTTTATATGTTAGAAATAAAAATGAAGGTTCACCAGTTTACAAGTTAAGAATAAAGTTTTATCTGCTTGTATGTCAGAAATGAAATAAAGTTTCACCAGTTTAAAAGTTAAAAATAAAGTTTCAATAATGTGTACGTTAGAAACAAAGTTTCAATAGTTTACAAGTTAAGAATAAACTTTCAATAGTGTGTATGTTAAGAATAAAGTTCTATCTGTTTGTATGTTAGAAATAAAATGAAGTTTCACCAGTTTACAAGTTAAGAATAAATTTTATCTGCTTGTATGTTAGAAATGAAATAAAGTTTCACCAGTTTACAAGTTAAAAATAAAGTTTCAATAGTGTGTACGTTAGAAATAAAGTTTCAATAGTGTGTATGTTAAGAATAAAGTTCTATCTGTTTGTATGTTAGAAATAAAATGAAGTTTCATCAGTTTACAAGTTAGGAATAAAGTTTTATCTGTTTGTATGTTAGAAATAAAACAAAGTTTCAACCGTTAACAAGTTAAAAATAAAGTTTCAATAGTTTGTAAGTTAAAACTAATGTATCAATAGTGCGTATGTTAAGAACAAAGTTTTATCTGTTTGTATGTTAGAAATAGAATGAAGCTTCACCAGTTTACAAGTTAAGAATAAAGTTTTATCAGCTTGTATGTTAGAAATAAAATGAAGTTTCAACAGTTTGCAAATTAAAAATAAAGTTTCAATAGTGTGTACGTTAGAAATAACGTTTCAACCGTTTACAAGTTAAAAATAAAGTTTCAACAGTGTCTACGTTAGAAATAAAGTTTTATCTGTTTGTAAAGTACGATCGTAGGATTTACTAGTTTGCAAGTTAGACTCAGCATTCTACTAGTTGTAAATGAAAAATATCGTTTCAACAGTTTACAGATTAAAATAAAGTTTCAATAGTGTGTATGATGGAAATAAAGTTTAAGCGCTTTGTGCGTTAGAAATAAAGTTTCAGCCGTTTACAAGTTAAAAATAAAGTTTCAACAGTGTGTACGTTAGAAATAAAGTTTTAGCTGTTTATATGTTAGAAACAAAATAAAGTTTCAACAGTTTACAAGTTGAAAAATAAAGTTTCAACAGTGTGTACGTTAGAAATAAATGAAAGTAAGAACTTCATCGTATAAGTATTCAAAGCATGTTTTGTAAATCAAATGTGTGTAGTCCTGACATGATAGAATCAAGCTTAACAAACGCGTTTGTCAAGTTCATTTGATTCTATCATGTCAGGACTACACACATTTGATTTACAAAACATGCTTTGAATACTTATACGATGAAGTTCTTACTTTCATTTATTTCTAACGTACACACTGTTGAAACTTTATTTTTCAACTTGTAAACTGTTGAAACTTTATTTTGTTTCTAACATATAAACAGCTAAAACTTTATTTCTAACGTACACACTGTTGAAACTTTATTTTTAACTTGTAAACGGCTGAAACTTTATTTCTAACGCACAAAGCGCTTAAACTTTATTTCCATCATACACACTATTGAAACTTTATTTTAATCTGTAAACTGTTGAAACGATATTTTTCATTTACAACTAGTAGAATGCTGAGTCTAACTTGCAAACTAGTAAATCCTACGATCGTACTTTACAAACAGATAAAACTTTATTTCTAACGTAGACACTGTTGAAACTTTATTTTTAACTTGTAAACGGTTGAAACGTTATTTCTAACGTACACACTATTGAAACTTTATTTTTAATTTGCAAACTGTTGAAACTTCATTTTATTTCTAACATACAAGCTGATAAAACTTTATTCTTAACTTGTAAACTGGTGAAGCTTCATTCTATTTCTAACATACAAACAGATAAAACTTTGTTCTTAACATACGCACTATTGATACATTAGTTTTAACTTACAAACTATTGAAACTTTATTTTTAACTTGTTAACGGTTGAAACTTTGTTTTATTTCTAACATACAAACAGATAAAACTTTATTCCTAACTTGTAAACTGATGAAACTTCATTTTATTTCTAACATACAAACAGATAGAACTTTATTCTTAACATACACACTATTGAAACTTTATTTCTAACGTACACACTATTGAAACTTTATTTTTAACTTGTAAACTGGTGAAACTTTATTTCATTTCTAACATACAAGCAGATAAAATTTATTCTTAACTTGTAAACTGGTGAAACTTCATTTTATTTCTAACATACAAACAGATAGAACTTTATTCTTAACATACACACTATTGAAAGTTTATTCTTAACTTGTAAACTATTGAAACTTTGTTTCTAACGTACACATTATTGAAACTTTATTTTTAACTTTTAAACTGGTGAAACTTTATTTCATTTCTGACATACAAGCAGATAAAACTTTATTCTTAACTTGTAAACTGGTGAACCTTCATTTTTATTTCTAACATATAAACAGATAGAACTTTATTCTTAACATACACACTATTGAAACTTCATTTTTAACTTGTAAACGGTTGAAACTTTATTTTATTTCTAACGCACAAACGCCTAAAACTTTATTTCTAACGTACACACTGTTGAAACTTTATTTTTAATCTGTAAACTGTTGAAACTATATCTTTCGTTTACAAATAGTAGAACGCTTAGTCTAACTTGCAAACTAGTAAATCCTACAATATCATTTTACAAACAGATAAAACTTTATTTCTAACGTACACACTATTGAAACTTTATTTTTAATCGACAAACTGTTGAAACTTTATTCTATTTCTAACACACAAACAGCTTAAACTTTATTTTTAACATAAACACTATTGAAACTTTATTTTGTAATCTGTAAACTGTTGAAATATATCTTTCATTTACAAATAGTATAACGCTTAGTCTAACTTGCAAACTAGTAAATCCTACAATCTCATTTTACAAACAGATAAAACTTTATTTCTAACGTACACACTGTTGAAACTTTATTTTTAAGTTGTAAACTCTTGAAACTTTATTTCATTTCTAACATACAAACAGCTTAAACTTTATTTCTAAAACATACACTATTGAAACTTTATTTTTAATCTGTAAACTGTTGAAACTATATCTTTCATTTACAAATAATAGAACGCTTAGTTTAAGTTGCAAACTAGTAAATCTTGTTCGTCATCGAATCTAACTGTTTAAATCTTCATCATGGAAATCAATGTTCCACAGTCACTTGAAAAAGATATGATCGCTCCAAAGTGATTTGATTCTACCTATTTCTGTTGGTGAGAAAAAAGAATACATTTTACGTGATTTCATTCATGATAAAGACGCTTCATATGGAATAGTCGAGATGTTTGAATCTATTTTCTATCACTCCGTCGTCAAACAAACTATACCCTCTATTGCTATCAAAATTACCAATGGTTTACAAGAGTGCATCCATGTGAAAGATACTAAATCCCTCGTAACTTTAGTGTTTCGGAAAACAAAGTGAAGTCATTGTGATATGTTTATTGAAATAAAAATATGCGTATGAAAAAGTCTTTTCACAGATATAGGGGGAATGGGCTAACTGTAGGCATATATTCACAAGGAAGAAACGATCTCATGCGATACATAAAACAACCATGTATATCTACAAAAAGCAACATCAAAATACTGAGTTAAAGTTGATTATGTCAATACATCTCCTGAATGTGGTAGCGTGAGTTTTATTCTTTTGGGTGGAGGTATGTTTGTATCAGGATGTCCATGTGGAAGAGATGTGTTATGTCCTATCCAACACCTCTTATCCTCCCATGCAGAAAGCGCTCGTTTCTTAAATGTGTACGTTTTCACAGTATGAACTTGTGATTTTAAGATTGTCATATTGACAAACGTTATATTTTTATTTTTATAGGCCTTCTTATAGGACCGATGTTTCATTTTTTGGACAATTGATTTTGATATTCCTTTAGCACGCTTAATACTATCTGCACATTCTTTTAATTTCATGGAATACATTTTAGGGCGGAGGAGAATCATTTCATCTATTTCCTTTCCTGCTGTTTCATCCTTAAAACAACCAAGTTTGGCTTTATTCTGTATGGAAAAGAGTGGATGAGCGGGATTGTAGTTAGATATGTCGAAATATTTTTCTAATGACTTAGCTACTTCATTAAAATTTAAATCTTTTTGAGTGGTAATACCTAAGAAGAAACTATCTGTATCACCACCCAACAAGCGAACCTCTTTTACGAGAGGACATGGTTTTAGTATTTTATAAAAGAGTTGGTACATTTCAAGCTTAGAGTAATCTAGTACAGCTTGGCCAATATAGATGGGCTTGCACAACTCAACTTCAGATTTTATCATTTTAACACCTACAAGATCCTCATCGATAATGTCTCTATCAATGAAAAGAGGTGATGAGGTCAATTTGTGATATTTTTGATCATCAGTGACTAGTTTGTAGTTTATGCGTTTTCTAACATCCTCCATGGTCTTTCCGAAAAGACTATTATTCTTATATTTATAAAAATCTTTTTCAAAATTATTTTGGGCTAGTGCACGTTTTTGACTGTTACTATCTATGTAGGGTTTGAGGAAGGCTTTCTGTCTAAATTTGATAATGCGGTGAACTGACTTTAGAAGCATGCCCATTTCTAAATAGAATTTTAGTATGCAGAAGTGTACGAGATAATTTTTCTTATCATATTGGGTGAGTAAAAGTTTGCGGCATGGTTTGTACCTTGGCTGTCCACACTCTGTTAAGTTATTATGAAATTGTGACATGAATGGTGAAAACATATCTTCAGTCACTTCACCAGATTCAGGTGCGAGTGGGAAATCAGCAGTTTTATTTTTAATACTATTTGGATAAATCAAATCCACTTCAAAATAATATCCCCAATCACCTTCATCTGGAATCTTCAGTATGTTTGAAGGGTTGGAGTAATACTGAAGCTCATCTTGTTTTAACCAACTAAACTCGGAATGAGGTAGTGGTTTAGACAGTGAACTGCCATATAAATTATTTTGGTCATAGTACTTTAGGTGGATATGATCATCACCTACTGTTTTAGATTTTATATGATGTTTATTTACAAATGTGAGACCACCGCGTATTCCGCGCTCAAATATATTATACATCTCGGGGTCTTGTAAGAGATGAATGGTCTCACCAGTCATTTTAAAGGCTGATTTAAAGGACATGGCTGGTAGACTGACAAAGTGGATAGGATCTAATTTGTCTTCTTCTAATGCCACTCGTCGAAATTCCTGAAAGACATCAGCCAGCAAAATGACATCTAATTCTAAGTAAGCGATCATATAATCGCCAAACGTTTTACAATTAAATTTTAACCATGCCTCTTGAGCATGTTCATAGTCCTCTACTGGACAATCTTCACCCGTCAAATCGTTTTTGAATTTGTCAATGGAAGGAAGGGTTGTTTCATTTAGTTTAGACATTGAGCTAAAATACGCATAGGGAAAGACTCCTTTGCGAGTGATCATGTCATCCGTTAAGTTTGGATAGTGTTTCTTCAAAGTTTGACTATGGGGAAGAAACTTGAGATTTCGAACGAGAGAAGCTAGTGACGCTGACATGAATTGAAATGAATCTAA
Source organism: Prostheceraeus crozeri (assembly GCA_907163375.1). NCBI lineage: Eukaryota > Metazoa > Platyhelminthes > Polycladida > Euryleptidae > Prostheceraeus > Prostheceraeus crozeri. Next base: position 12,484 of record CAJQUW010013911.1, on the reverse strand, counting down.
AAATTTTATTTCGAAGAAGACTGTCTTATTTTCTTTAGTTTTATCTACTGGTACTTTTGCTGTCATTGCCATGAATTTTTCTCTCGTTTGTGCTATAACATTGAACTGCCACGATTTCATCTGGCTCAACCCTCCTTTTATGAGCATATGACTGTCATAGCCCTTAAAGTTATGAAAAATGACGGGTAGTACACGACGTCTCAACCTAAGTGAAAAGTTACATTTGGAGCAGAGTGCGTTTCTAAATTTACCAGTGATGTGATCATGATCACGCACTTTCTTAATTTTATCATCATCAAACGTTTTATGACATTTAGGGCATGATGTGCAACTTTCAAATTTCTGTTTGTCTTCATCTGACATATGTAGTGACTTACGCTGCAATTGGGAATCATATGATTGTTGAAATTTAGCAGCTTTATCGAGAAATTCTAGAAATTGTGAAATGCAATCTTCACCTTGCCAAGTATGCATTTTGTTTTGTCTATTCCTAAAGTGGTCATGCCATACTTCATAGCAGGATATGGCTGCTGGCTTGTGGATGATATCATCAATGTAGCATTCTATGTCTGCGTAAATGATACGCAGGGGACTTAATTCGTCACCATTATCCCTATGTGAAAATATTCTATCTTTGGGCATGCGTTCCATTTGTAATTTACCTCGCTTGCACCATTCATAGTGAGTTTCAAATTTATCTTTACTCCAAAAGGAGCGGATGCAGCGGTCGCATACAAAATGTTCACCTCTTTTAGAGTGCCCCAAGTGAGTGTACAAGCGAGAGATTTTGGGAATACCACAGTAGTGCCATTCCTCGCTATCATCTTGTTTTACTAATAAGAGGTTGACTACACGTTCATAACAAGTTGAACGTGAATTATAGCGGGCACCCTTCAACCCCTTCTCCCACACGTGAACGACAATTTTAATCTGATTATGTTTTTCGAACGTTTCTACATCTTTGATTTTCATGTTGTTACTATCACAACCTTCAAAGTCTAGTTCATCCTCCCACTGTCTATAGCTATAGGTGCGATCTCGATGCGCGTTGATATCATTATAGTGAAGGATGGATAGGACTGCATATTTGAAACACTGTGATTTACAATCAACATTGATGACAGCTTTCTTATTATACAACGTTTTTGGTAGTTTAAATGTGCCTCGAGCTGCATGACTTTCTAATAGGGAAATTTTGAATATGGCTGAGTGCACACCATCAAAAATGAGAGCGCTGTCGCGTTCATTGAATTTATCTACATTTGATTTTAAACATTGAATGTGAAAATTTAGCCAAGACTCGCAGTCTACAACTTCGGTTGCGGAAGAGAAAGGAACATGAAACTGTATTCTCTCCGTCACTTGACCCGCTTGAAAATCTATTTTAATATATTTTAGTTGAAGGTAGATGAGCGCCTTCATTCTAAAATTGTCTAAATTGTTGAAGAGCGCTTCGATAATGTTAGAATTTTGAAGGAGCCACTCAGGAAAATCTACAATTTGAGTATTGGACTCCATGCAGTAGTCGCGTACTAAATTATTATGTGAAACATTAATGAGGGAGATGGTAGAGGTACCGTTGGTGTAGTGATCATTTGCATGCGTGTGTTGAAGTCTGTGCGAAGATCGCTGAAAGTGACTATCAAAAGAAAGAGGGCACAAATCGCAAGGAAAGGAGATGTCATCGTCAGAGTCAACTTCACCTCCGGAGATTGATGCCGCTTTGCGTTGACACACACGTTGTTTGATGTGTCGAAGGAGACTGTGCTTCCTTGTAAACATATGTCCGCAGTCGGCACATTCCCACTCGTTGCCTTGTCGCGAGAGTCCTGAGCTGGAACTCACATCACCTGAAAGAGAAATCATTCTATCATCTCTGTTCAAGTCTCAGTGTATTGTTACAACCTACCTTGACTCAATGACTCTAAACTTTCCTCGAGAAAGGAGGGCGTTGGTGATGAAGTTGATGCCTGAAATTGAGGAAGATGCTATTAGCTACACGTTTGAGGGAGATGAGTGAAGAAATTTTCAACTTACCATTTCAACGAAATCAAGTTTAAGGTTGATACTTCAACAAGATAGAGACTTCACTCAAATAATACGTCTCAAATTTGGAATTCACGAGAGAGCAGTTCACTTGTACGCCTCAAATATAGAATTCGCTAGAGAACACTTCACTTATACGTCTCAAAGACAGAGTGAAATGACACGAATGTCACTTTGCATACATACTTTCATATTCATCATTCATTGGCTGTTCATTCTGATTGGTTGCTTGTTTATAGTTAAGAATTAGAAAACATTTCAAAGTCATTATTCACAGTCAACATGACAAGCCCTCCAAAAACATTGAACACAAAATTGGAGTTCTCTTCTCCATGCTCAGCGCCAAAGGCGCTCGTTGCACCAAACGCTCCAACGAAGGGGAAGGTGGAGAAATTATACCGACTCGACAACATTAGAAAGTTGTCATTACCAGCGGATGACGAAGAGGAGAGTGTATGTGAGAAGGAGTGTCCCGACCTAACAGGCGTGAGGTGGAAGTATCTGCAGTACGATACTGACGATGTGATGGAGATCACCAGCACCAAACTCCTCCATCAATTATGGGAAAGGTACACCCCTAACTCCCAGCCACGAACTATGGCGGAGTGGGAGTACATCGACAAAGTGAGGCTCGCGGTAGAAGAACGATTGAAGCAAGTGAACTGTTTTTGTGATCTGTGTGAAGGCAGACTCTGGGACGATATTGACGATGAAGACCTTTTGAAATACATGCCATAATAAATTTTTATTTCGTATTATCTTTGCTTTCATACTGACTTACTTGAATGGGGCTTCAGTGGATGATTTAACCATGTATACTTTTTCATTTGGAAATAGTAGCACACTTAGTTTAACTTGCAATTCTTATAACATTTCATATGGATGATAATGGTAGATGAAATAGTGTTAAATAAAATTAAGATAGCTTACATGATTCTGGGATAGCAATCGACTGCGATCCATGTGTAAAGAGCTTGTTAGACTACGGAAGAGAGAAGTGTGTTATGTTGCGTGTGGCGCGTGAGTGTCCTCCCATTTCATTCCATTCATCAATTCATCTCATTGATAGAGGTAGGTAGAACTCATGGTTCTCATAACGTATGCAATGGATAGTTTATAAGGCAACCTTCGACAGTTGGCTAAATGTCGCCCTGGCGCGAATGCATACTACGTTGAGACAGAGGCAATCACTTGCAAACATGACGCAGAGAGGTTTAACAAGATTGACCATTGCCGAATGTCCCTTGCGGTATACATAGCTACGGGTTTCACCGCCGCCCTTTACAGGAACGCCCGTCGAAAGGGAGTATTACACCGAACATCATTTGCAACGTTCAAGTTGACTGATAGCAGATTCAACTTAATGATAGTATTCGCCAGTCCGAAGACTGCCCAGGGCAAACCGCGTGGAGGTTCTATCATGTCTTGCCCCATGGTGGCCCTTAAGAGAGCCGGTGGTTCGTTCTCGGGGGTCGTCATCTTACAGCCTACCGATTCTGCTGAGAGAGTCTTTGACTCTCTCCTTGGTAGCAGTGTTGACTTCCACGCTAATTGGTATGTGACTGAAAAGTGGAATGTAGCGCCATTCCGTTGGATTGACAACACTTGCTGTCATCGCATTACCAATCTGAGCAAGATTGTTGTGGACTCTGTCTTGCTCCTCTATTCTAGCAAATTCATCAAATAAATTTCGCGGCCTTAACTGCGGTCCGCGAGGAGAGCTGACTTGACTGTTCGGCGTCTGCATGATTGAAATGAAATGAAATGAGAGGTAGTGATTTATATACCCCTCTAACGCGACGCAACGTTCAAGTTGACTGATAGCAGATTCAACTTAATGATAGTATTCGCCAGTCTAAAGACTGCCCAGGGCAAACCGCGTGGGAGCCTCTATCATGTCTTGCCCTAGTGGACGATTATACGGTAGTGTGTTAGTAGATTTCAATCACTGAAAAGGGAAGATGAGAATCATTTCATTTGTCTCATCAACGTTTATCATGGGAGTAATCATTGAAGGGGCATCTAATGAATTACATTTCACTCTACTCCATATCATAAAGACTAACCTTTGTCGAATGGCTGAAGTACTCTGACCTGGCGAGAGAAAGCGTCACGTTGAGTATGAAGTCGAACGCCCAACATGAGCAACGGCTCAGAGGTTTCGGTCTAACAAACGACGAACAACCCGTGCAACACAATCCCTCTACGGCAGTACCCGCCGTCCCGAAGGAACGCTCGAGCAAAGGAGGTATTACAGCGATGATGTGCTTTATGAGCAGAAGTGAATCTCTTGATAGCAAGAGACTATTCAACTAGATAGCAAGTCAAAAATAACCTGATAGCAGGACAAATGTATAGTCAGTAATTTACACTTAGTGAGGAATGATAGATTTGAGTGTAGTGAGTGGCACTCGATCCCGTCGACAGCCCGAAGGCCTTGTACTGATCACTAGGGAAGTGAGAGATCTTCCCCGATACCCGCTATTTACAGCTTAAGACATCATTGTCACTGCCCCGAAGTGGTAACAGCAACGCTGAGTCAAAGGTAGTGAACAGTAGCTGGGATCTAACCCCTCAAAGCTGCCTTAGACTTAGTTAAATTTTAAATCTGATAGCACATTTGAACTTAGCATACTTGAAAACTTTGAGGAAACATCCCAAGTTATTGCTTTGATCAGCTTGATAGCAAGCCGTAGAGAGCTTGATTCACCAGCGTTTTGCAATGGAGATGTTTAGAGGCCACCCATGACAAGATAGCTAAGACTCAACCGATTGGCGTTCAATGTGCTACGTTGAGAACTGTGTCAAATGCCCAACATGAGACATGAGTTGTCCCAGCGGTTACGGTCTAAACTATGACACACTCCCTTGCCACACTTATCACTACGGCATCGTCCGCCGATCCGAAGGAACACCCTGCCAGTAGAATATTACAGCAAAACTCTCCGTGTCTTGCTCGCTTTCAGTGAAAAGCCGCTTATAGCATGAGAAGACTGGCTCAGACATCATTAAAAATGCTTTCATTGACTTCAGCAGGGTCGAAAACCCCAGAAAACCTCCAAAACTAATGAATTTCTATTTTTCAACTTTTTAGCACTACTTATGAAATTTTATAAGTAGTCTATCACTTAGGGCACATCAATAGCGACCGAACCTTTTTTGAATCAAGTCAAACGGACTTGTAGAAGCAAAGTTACAAGCCTTTAAAGTTTTGGAGTCTTTTATGGCCTGGAGACGAAGGCCATCTCCTGGCGAACCTCTAAGTCTGACACCTTAGCTTAGCTGATATCAGCAATGAAATTTTCTAAGTCGGTTTCTTACAGAAACCCGGAATTTGGAATGTCCGAAGCTATCATCGGAGCTCAGAGAGACGACCTACCTCTGACAATCGCTCTCGTCTGAATGACAAGTCTCTCTCGGTTCCCAGCTTATATAGTGTGTGGCGATCAGCTGATGACGTAATACCCATCATCCAAACACTAAAAATCCCGTCTATCTCCGGTTCTAGTGCTCCGATTGAGCTGGAAATACACCATTTCCATGTAGAATTTGACGCTGAATCCGAATCTCGCCTCCGTTTTCCCATCCGATGCTTCGTTTTGGCTCTACAGTAGGCAGCCATCGCAAAAATTCTAACTCTGTCGTTTTTTCGAAAAATGTTGAAAATTTTTTCTCTCCGATTGACTTGAAACTAACCATACAGATACAGAATTTCACGCTGATTCCAAATCTGAAATCCGTTTTCCAATCCGATGCTTCGTTTTGAAGCTACAGCCCAAAACGTCCCAAATTCTAACTCTGTCGTTTTTCGCCAATGTCCCAAAATCTTAAATGGCGTCTCACATCTAAACGAAGACAGATATGAACAAGCCGATTCTTTCAGTGAATTTGTCTCACTCTTAGCCTTCAAACGAGCTATGGCACGACAAAATCCGTCCACTAGAAGCCAAGATCGAAGCGAGCTGTCCAGAGGGGGGGGGACGTCAGCGAAAATTTTTCTCTCCGATTGACTTGAAACTCACCATACCGATGCAGAATTTCACGCTGAATCCGAATCTGGCCTCCGTTTTCTCATCCGATGCTTCGTTTGGGCGCTACACACCAAAACATCCAAAATTCTAACTCTGTCGTTTTTTCGAAAAATGTTGAAAATTTTTTCTCGCCGATTGACTTGAAACTCACCATACAGATAGAGAATTTCACGCTGATTCCAAATCTGAAATCCGTTTTCCAATCCGATGCTTCGTTTTGAAGCTACAGCCCAAAACGTCCCAAATTCTAACTCTGTCGTTTTTCGCCAATGTCCCAAAATCTTAAATGGCGTCTCACATCTAAACGAAGACAGATATGAACAAGCCGATTCTTTCAGTGAATTTGTCTCACTCTTAGGGGGAGGGGAGGGGGAGGGGGGGACGTCAGGGACGGCGGCCATCTTGCGCGGTCCAGAAGTGGAGTTTTACTTACTACTTCCGAGCATCTGTTGGTGACGCTAGTTTTACTATTTCTTATGTAATTAGTTTTTATGTGGTGTGGTACCCAGCTTTGCTTGTTTAGGGATATGCCTGAGTGCATGCTTTTAACATACCAGTCATATTCGATTTTATTATTATTGATCTCTATGCTGACATCGAGGTAATTCAGGGATTTACTATTGGGCACTTCTAAAGTGAATTTGATGTCTGGGGACACGGAGTTGAATACTTCGGTGATTCTATTTATAGTTTCACTATCATTATTATTTATAGGGCCAAGGATGATATCATCGATGTACCGCGCGTAATAGTGGGGAGTTGAATTATAGTGCTAGATTGAATTATAGTCCAATTATTTTTGGTCTTTTAGCTATCATTTAGAAAATCGTTATTTAATTTCACTTTCAAAAACCTTTAATAGGTATTCTATTAGGTTGACTCCACTGTTTCATGACTGGTTGGAAAGATACTGAAAAATCAAACACAAATTTTCTTCAACCAATTAAGAAAAAGTATTATATTATTATTCTGTGTAACGTTCTGTGTATTATTCTGTGTTCTGTGTGAACGTTCTGTGTTCTGTGTGTGTTATTCTGTGTAGCAATTCGATGGGTTCCTATAGCTTTCATGCTCAACCTCAAGAGCATAATTTTCTTAAGCATGATAATATCACAGGCAACCTGCCAGTGTCAGAGCAAAATCACATAATCAAAGACAATGATTTCAATTAATAATAATAATAATATCTTTATTGCTTCACATTAACTTTGAAAGATGTAAATGTGTCCACATCACTATTCAGATTCAAGAGATTAAACATGAATTTAGTGAATCATAAAATCATGCCAGAAACAATTGAATTAAAAACTTGAAATTTCAGTCAAGAAAGCACGAATAATGCAGCGACTTTTTCATGAAGACTTCCATTACAATACAATTCATGAAATTCCCTTGATAATCAGCTTGATTTCCGCTTAGTTAGGATGCTTATTAGCAAATATTCATTCCTTTTGATAACCAACTTGTTTTATACTACTTATTTAGGAGAGTCATCTCGGTAGTATAAAAATGGGCAAAATTTTGACTATTTTCAAAAGTGCTCAAATAATTTTTTGGACCACGGGAACGTAGTCTCCCCCAAAAATTGAATCTTTTCATATTCAAATTTTTATTGTATACAGATACCTTTTTTAGTCGACACTCTACCTATATATCCCTACTCTATGCAACAACGTGCTGCTTGACCAGACCATCCTTAATATTATATCTTTAATATTTTCAAATGATGCCTTAACTCAGATGAGGGCATGAAACTGCTTATATAGTATTTGGCTGCATTTATTATCTGTCAATGGGGTTGTTCATTAACTGAAATTTTGCCGGCAGAAAATTAAACTGATTTAAACATTCTGCAGGCAGAATATCATCTGACTTTTTGAACGACGGTATAACACCGAAACCGACTGAATATTCTGACGATTTCAGTGTTATACCGTCGTTCATTAAGTCAGCTGATATTCTGCCTGCAAGTACCACAAGTGTCGGATCGTAAGAGTGAATAATCGCATCTGACGACTCTAGCAGAAAGAAGCTCTATCATACAAGAAGTTAACAAGTTATGCTATCTTGGAGATGTGATGGGCAACCAAGATGTTGCGGAGGTGGCAGTAGGAGTGCAACTCAATATGTAATTATTCTAGCTCTTCTAGTGGGAGACAAGTGCTTGGGGAGAGTTGAAAGTATGGAAGTGCAAGGTCGACGAGCTGTCGGAAGTCCAAGAAGAACATGATATCAGTGTAGCCGTGTGTAGATCTCAGGATATCTGTGATCTATCGGGGCTGGTTCTTGCCGTGGCCATCAGTATTGGGGAAAGTCATATCTAGACCCAAACACACAGACAAAGAAAAGTGTCTCTGTGGTTCGCGCACATTTATTGAATGAAAAACTTGCTGAAGAGCACCAACAATGTATCAGAGTCTTAGACAGCGATCCATGAAGGCGCCAAATATTCACTTTTTCTTGGGCAGGGCGTCATGGTGTAGAAGGGGTTAATCTTGGCAAAGACTATGGTTCATGTTACGTCGAGTTCATCATTAAGTCTTGTTTTTGATGTCTTCGGATTGCTTTTTATCACAGCTTCAACATGGTCAATACCATCTAAATTTTAATTTCATTCAGGCGATCATTCCCACTTAAAGGCATTTAGAGTACGGTAAAGAGAGTTTGTTACAATTTGAAGCTTTGTCACTTATGTCCCACCCTACATATCTCTGCAATTTTCATAATCATCCATTCCTTTCATTCTTAGCACACTGGTCATCTGGAATAGTAACCGCTACCATTGGAGTTACGATACCGGAAGTTACTATACGAATTTTTAGAACTGCCGATATGTAAGACTCGAATACACACTACTAAGATGATTAATTATAGATTATAATTTAAAAACCGAAACTGATAGTACGAGTGTTTTAGTAGTTTACTTGAATGTTTGGAGCTTTATTCTTTGATTATGGACTTTAGTTGTAAGAACGAAATTGGTTTAATTTTCTTTCAAATTCAATTTTGTGTGCCAAATAAACATGAAAATAAGGCAAGTCGATCACCATTGCTTGACGAGAGTATATATGAGTAGTTTCTATTAACCCAATTTTAGTCCTTCCTAAAATGGGATGCCAACGCCCTTTTCTGTCGCCGGCCAGCATCCTTGTAAGATGGCATAGCCCTTTGTTCACATAAAGCGAGGGCAAAAAAACCAGTCATACTTCGGACATTAGTCAGGTTACTCTATCTGGTTTTCAGCGGGGCAACGTGCAGCGATTTGATGTACATTTCGAAGTAAATGAGACAAAATTGGAAAAACAAAAATGTCAAAGTCCTTGAAATAGTTTCAAATCATAATGTGTATCTGTGTCTATGTCGAAGAAGCTTTATGTGTGCAATGAGATAGCCTAAAGTAAGCCAATCGCCAGGACCTGATAGAGGTGGAAAATTCCTAGCGATCCTAGCGCCTGAATCCTAGCGTGATTCAGCGAACCCCCGTTAGCTGCATGCATTAAAATATAAAAAACCAAGGAATATTCGAAAATTGAATGGTTATATTATCAGACGAACAAATTATCAGAAACACTAGATTTGCATTAATCAAGAAAGGGAGGGTCCGATGTTATTGTTCAATAATACATGCTTGTTCAATATAATGTTGAAATGTCAGTCCATTGTTCCTTGTCATCGGATAATTGCAATAGATTAACGACGCAAATGTTCAATTATAACGTATGTCAATATGATGTTGAAAATATCACCATGGTTTCCACGTCATCGGATGAGACAAGAGATGATGCAAATTATAAGATGATAAAATGACAGCATTTTTTGTATAATGTTTTCTAATTTAAGTTCCACGCTTTCTATAACTTTCTTAATCTACCGCTCATGAAGGTGTGTTCGACTGCATTCCAGACTCGGGAAAAACTGCATTGTTAAAGGACTGCCTGTCGAATTTTTTGAATATAATTTACTTCGTCTGAAGGCGAGCTATGACGATAATTTTTTTGTCTCTGTGATATGGGAGTATTGGAGACCATTAAATATCAGCGATAGACAAACGTGTTCATGTTCATCTGGTAATTCATTTGACCAGCGATTTTGTCACCGCTGCAACTGTCGCTTCACGGTTCAAAATTAAGTGCTTGCGCACTTGAGCAATGGTCATTTGTGTGTCGTGTTCGCTTCTCCTACACCATTTCCTTTCTACCCCATTAAGGCTGTGTAGGTCCTAAAAATCTTTTTCATGATTCTAACCAGCTCACAACAAAAACTTTCTCCTTCGTTTAACCAACACCAGATTTTCCGTAAAGTTATTGAGTTGAAGAATTTGTGTGCGGAGTATGGAGTATAAATTATTTCCGATAGAAATGATCTATTTCTATAGTGATCTATAACTGATTTTATAGTTTGAATGCAGGATCATCTTCAATGGCAAGCACCTGCTGAACTTTGTTTTAACACTTTGGACCATAATTTCGAATCCACCATGAAAATTAATAATGGACACTCCTATGATAGGCCTAAAAACTTTGTCGGTATATTAGCGGTAGATAAAAATCACAAGCACTCTAAATTGATATTTGAATAACACTTATAAAGTTAGTATGTTAGGCAGGGTTAGCACACTCAGTTTCTTTTATTAAATCCCAATTTGCATTGCAGTTTCGATTTTATTAAATTGAACTCGGAGTTGAGACCCAAGTACGTGACCAAATGTGAGATATGGAAAATTTTTCAGTTCTGAAGAAAATTTACCCACGGAGAATTGCCTGATCATGATAGAAGAAAGAATAGTATTTTACAAACCCCTTCCGGTGTCATGGCCAACCTTGGAGAGCAGTTTACTAAATTAGCAGCTCGATGTGGGGTTACTATTATTTCTGAATGCTCAACTAAAAAAGCATATGTATTTTCTTAAGCGTGAATCCACATCGCACAAACTACCTAAACTGCCACTGAACAGAGCAGAATATCATAAAGAAAAATAATCGCAATTAACTTTTTGCTATTCAGATTCAAGAAATGAAAACCAGGAAGTTTAGTGACTCATTAAATTAATCATGCAGCGAAGAAAATTGAATTGAAAACTTGAAATTTCAGCGATCATCCACAATGACATCTCAATCTTTTCCATGAAGATTTTGTATTATAATGCAAGAGTTCTTGAAATTTCCTTGATTAATATGCTTAATTTTCCGTTCAACTGAGTACGTCTTGTCGGAAATTTTCATTCATTTTGATGTCCAATAGGTTCCATACTACGATCGCACCTTATCATTTATGTAGAGATACCAAAATCGCTGTAAGTAACACCGGAATACGCAGGGACATTACTTGCAAAAAATTTTGTTTTTTTCAAAGAATTGATCAAATATTTTTTTAGATCAAAGATGGCATAAACTCCACAATAAAACTGAATTTTTTTACATAAAAAATGTCACTTGCATGGCCTTAGGAGTAAGTTATTATTAGGTTGTAGAGTGGTATCTCGGGCATTAAATAAATCCACAATGTGTATTACACTCTTCGAATTTATTAAATGAACTCAAGGGGGGAGGAAAGGATACAATTGGTATCTGTTGCCAAATGATGAGAGAGATTACGCACGTTTTTTGCAAGTTGTGTTAACAGATGTTACCACGAGAAATTGAATGATCATGAGTAGTCAATACAGAGGGAATGATAGTATTCTACAGATTCTCAGTGTCATGACAGCCTTGGAGAGTTAATGTCTGTCAAATTAGCAATTCGATGGGTTCCTATTGCTTTCATGCTCAACCTCAAGAGCATAATTTTCTTAGGCGTGATAATATCACAGGCAACCTGCCAGTGTCAGAGCAAAATCACATAATCAAAGACAATGATTTCAATTAACTTTGAAAGATGTAAATGTGTCCACATCATGAATCAGATTCCAGAAATGAAATATGAATTTAGTGAATCATGAAATCATGCCAGAAACAAGTGAATTAAAAACTTGAAATTTCAGTCAAGAAAGCACGAATAATATAGTGACTTTTTCATGAAGACTTCCATTACAATACGGTTCATGAAATTCCCTTGATAATCACCTTGATTTCCACTTAAATTCAGAAAATTAGCTTGATTTCTGCTTAGTTAGGATGCTTATTAGCAAATATTCATTCCTTCTGATATCCAACTTGTTTTATACTACACTGTAAACCAGCACCTCCTAAAATCGAAGAAACAAGCATCCTAAAGCGCCACACACTAGAATTTTAGGAGGTTGCGTGAAATAGAATGTTGGAACATTACTAAAGGACAAACCAAGAACAATAACCCCAGTGCGCTAGCCACCTAAAACGCTTGTGCTTTAGGATTTGTTATTAGTTATCCGAATAGTGTCTGGTGCTTTAGTGTGTGATTTAGGAGGTGCTGCTGGTCTTAGGAGTGTA